>JANAVB010043799.1:25000-63261 GCA_029216955.1 Iris pallida | reverse complement strand
TGCCTCAAAGATAAACTTCAAGTCCTGTAGCCAGGCATCTGCAGCAATAGCATCCTCGCTGCCGTCGAAGAAGGGAGGGCTCAGGCGCTTGAAATTGTTGACCGCACTGTTCCCTCGAGGACCAATTTGCTCATAGCATCCTGTACTGCTTGCTACAAGGCATCACCTTGATGGTCCTGGGATGCAAGTAACTCACGGATGAGCCCTATCAAGATCCCATCCTGACCTGCTGGCTGAACTAGCTGGACTGGGGGCACTGGTTCTCTAGAAGGCATGGCTCGGGAGCGGCTGCTGAGGACTGATCTTGATCTTCTTGCTGTTGCTGGGCTGTCGGCCAAACTTCTTCTGGCTGATCAACAGAAACGATGCCACTGAAGCAATAAAATCAGAATATTAAGGAAGGACCAGGATAGAACAATGATGCAAGCATGTTATCAAGTCAGGGATCCAAGGAGATAAGAAGATACGAGCGGAGATCAAAGGCGAGTACAGATTGAGACATCTGTCCGGTAAACCCTCACATTTCTTGATTGACAAGACCTGCATGGGCCACCACTTAAACCATGTCACGCCTCAGAACCAGAACACTGGAGAGCGGGGGCAGACATAGCCAGCTACGTATAACGGAATAGAATCCATGCCGCTATACGGTCATGGCTGTCTAGATATGTGAGGGTTTCACTACAATCCATCAGTCTCTTAGGGTTATAAAATAGCCTATTGTCTCAATCTCAACCAACTAATAATAGTTACAAGATGTAGACCACCAAATACACAATAGTAAGGCGTCCTATATATTACATATTCGAATGATCATGAAGCTAGTCGTGACAAAATGTGAGGACAGCAAGAGTTCAGTCATACATAATCAACCCCCGGGGCTTGTCAATCATGTTACATCCCATAGGCAGACGATAAGTAAAGGTGCAATCGAGCTAACACTTGCTCGTCGGCTAAACGCCTCAAAAGAATAATTTACAATATTACAGTGGAAGAAAAAAAGAAACCCACTCGATGCCCTGTTACGCCTGGTGGTCACCATCGGGCTGGAAAGCAGGAAGATCCTTTGGTGCTGCTCCGGTATCTGGCCATACAAAACCAGCTGGGTCAGACCCCAGAAAGAACAAGTGCCACAAAGGAGGCTTCACTTAGGAACTAAAACCAACAAATCATTATCATTCAATATGTAAGAAAACAACAATAAGTAACAAGATTGAGGTTTGTGCACTACCAATGCACTTATCCCAATCAGAGAAATAATTAAGTGAGGCATAACTGGAGAATCATGCTAAATAAAATATAGCTGGACAATATATGAAGAGAAAACGAAGGTACTATTCCGGAAGCCAGGTTACAATCCTTAAACCAAACAAGGACCGAGATTGTAACCCTTCGCCTGAACAGAACTTAGTCTCTGATCATTTATTGCTAAAGGTGCCAATCATTAAGGTGAAAATGAGAGAGTACAATGATAAATGTGACAATGAAGAGTACAATACGCTAGAGTGACAATAGAGTACAATCTATAGTAATAATCTGGAGTGATAATTATTCAATCATTCTGGTACAATCTTATAATCAATCACTTCTAGACAATGCCATACGGACTAGACTCCATCCAATCAATCACGCCAATCATTGCCTACGGCTTTCTACATTAACTAACTAGGGTTATCACAATCCTAGTTACTTGAAAGATGCAATGAGATGCTCCAAGTAGTCACAGGCCCTGCAGCTATCCAGGTTATCCAGGCAATCATTATAGTGATAATTTAGAGAGTACAATGCATTAGAGTGACAATAGAGTTCAATCATTTAAGTGACAATGGTGGGTGCCCCACATAACAGTGGGCTGGAAATGTGCCCTACTCGTCGGCAGGCTACAAGTCCAAACATTTGCGGCCGGGATAACGGGATCGCCCGTAACTGGGGAACATCTATTCATGTCTAGTGAATTATACTAGTCATTAACCTTAGTCCATTTCAGTAGGTACTCCTGATCGTGGTACTCAGGAGTTCCCTCCTAGGCATGATGCAAGACAGGACTGGATTATTTGTACAAAACAATCGCCCACGGTGTCAGATTAATTATACAGGTCATGTCATGTCAGGTAGCCGTCGCAATAGCTTATCAAGAAAATTATGTCAGGTTTACTTGTCAGGATTGCGCCACGACGGGCCACTATCATGTCATGCCAGGTCACTTATCAGGAGTGCACCACTTACGGGTCACTATCTTGTATGCTAGTTCCTTGTCATACCATGTCATGTACAATAGTCATTCAAACATATTGAGTAAAATCAAGTTCATGACAAAAGGCGTAAGGATATAAAATGAGCATAAAAAATATAATAAAGGATTACAAGACATGGGCAAATAGTAATAAAATAATAGTGCACAGGGCTATTGGAAAGTCATGCAGCTAAAGCATATGCGACCAGGAATGATCTCATGCGGCTAGGAAGAGAACACCCATGCGGCCGAAGGGAACTCGGGTCTAAGGGAATGCATGCGGGTAGGGGAGTTCAGGGACATGCAGCGGAGTATCATGCGGCCAGAGAGAAGGTAAGCTTCATGCAGCTAGCGGGACCAAGTTCATGCGGCTAGGTAAGGGTGGGGGCATGCGGCTCAATTAGGGGCTCATGCGGCCAGGATCACTGGATCCCATGCGGCCAAGGCTAAGAGGGCGCATGTGGCTCAGGAATGTCTGGGGTATGCGGCTCAAGAAGTCGGGTTCATGCGGCCCGGATTCAGAAGCCCATGCGGCTGGAATATGATGGGGCCTATGCGGCTGGAATATAGAAGTCTTCATGCGGCTAGAATATAGGGGACTTCATGCGGCTAAAGATGCAAGGCCTTATGCGGCCAGACTGGTCATGAGCCTATGCGGCCAGGAGATGAAGGGGGTTCTGTAGGAACGAAATAGTAAAGCGTAATACTCTAGAGGGGGGTGAATAGAGTTGGCAGCAAAAAAATGCTAATTAAAAATGTTAGCACACAATCACAAATATTAATCACAACTAAAATAATGTAAAGGCAAAGTTAAGAGAGCAAACGCAAAGACAGCGATGTATACTGGTATCCTCTGTTGAGGACTAATCCAGTCGGTAGAACTCTTGCTACCAGTTGAATCCACTATTGGAAAAACTGCAAGTTTTCTTACGAAGTCCTTGCAACTTCTACAACGCGGCTTTGATACGAAGAACTCGTCCAACTTCAAATGTGAAGAGGTATTCTTCAATCAAGCCTTCTGATTACAATCTCTCAGAAACTTCTAGACCGTACCGCACTGGCAAATTGACTAGAGGATTGTAACTGGCTTGGGATCTGAAATTGAAAGCTCTAGAAAACTCTTTGGAAGACTGAAAGCTTTAGATAGAGAGAAGATTGAAAGTGAATGAGTGAATTGAAATGATCGAAATCCTTCTCTTTATAGGAGTTCCAAAGCAGACTTCTGTCAGAATTCGGGCAGAATTCGGGCAGAACTCTTTGAGCAAATCTCGGTCAAATCGCAACTGCAGGAGAACCAAGTTCCAAAGATTCAAAATCACAACGGCCACCAACGAACTCTGGCCGAACTCTGGCCGAACTCGGTCCGAGTTCTGTCAGGGTTAAGTCAGGGTTTAGTTAGGGTTTTTGAAAAAGCTTTCGGTGATTTTTGAAAACCTTTTTGAAAACCTTTTTGTAAACCTTTTTGAGAGGTCATTAAAAACATTTTGAACTCATTTGAGGGATAGCCTATTTGCCAGTACGACTCGGTGTACAACATATTCCTAGACTCAAATAAAATGAAAAATACATTGCATAAGGAATTACAGACTCGAGTAGGCAAACAGATCTTCGTCTTGAATGAAGTGGATAGCCAATCTTGATCATGTCCAAGAATCCGAGATCCCGACTAGCTTCGTATATCCAGACAGAGTTTGATCAATTATTAAAATCAGGTTGACCATATGACCAATGGGCCAACAATCTCCCATTTTGATAATTGACAAACTATGAATATATAACATTAAGCTAAGCTTGTTCAAAAATATCAAAAAGTAGAAATTTTATATCCTGTATTATCTCAAAAGAATATTAGATCTTTAATTTTCTCCTTTGTCACTTAGCAAAATAATTGCAAAAAGAGAAGGCTCCCCCGCAATCATTGCATAAGTAACAAGTAGTGAGAAAACATAAAAAAATTATGAGAAACATTACAACATGTATTGTTTCTACAGATTTATTATTACATGCATGTATTGTTTAAAAAAAAACAAAAACTCAGGCATGCTATTTCACAGGCAGTTTGTAATGAAGAAGCAGTATAAGAGATAGTGCTAATAATAAAACAAAGTGCTGAAATAAACTGAAATGCCATAACTGAAACATCATAAACATGTCCATGAATGATAATAGTACTGAAACAAACTACAAAGTGCTGATAATAACTAGAAAGTACTGATAAAAAAATACTGATAAAAACTTGGAATGTTGGAGCATTTCCAAGTATACAATAGAATGTCACTAAAAAATCAAATCACATCTCCTCATCACTATCCTCGTCATCACCAATATCAGCTCGACCAGCATGTCCTGAAGGACCAGCACCAGAAGTACCAGCGCCAGAAGGATGAGTAGGGGCGCCAGCATAGAACTCACCAACGTAGTCACGAGGTGCACGATACCAATCATAGGCGTTACCTGGCTGGAAGTAGGCATGGACAGCCTCATCCTCACAGCGGTAACCCGAAAAAGGGATCTCGAGGGATGGAACCGGCTGAATGACCAGTCTGAGCGAAACGAAGATCAGCCAAGGAGTTTACAATCGCCTGATAACGGGTGACGTCGCGGAACTCACGCTCGCGAGCCATGTCCGTCATCGAGACGTGCAAAGCAGATAAATGCTGATGTATGCCCTCAAATGTCAAGGCATACTGATGAGGTGGTGGAGGAGGTGCAGAGGTGGAGCTGTAGCAGTCATGCTGCGACGAGATAACTGAAAAACTTGGGCTCAGGGTCCTGAGTACAAGTCGACAGATCGATATCGAAGTGCTGAAAGATGTATGGAAGAATCATCGCGTAAGAGAGATTTCTATCTCTTGCACGACAACGTCCCATCATCTGAATCATGGTCTTAGGGGCAGAAAATGGAATCCCCTTAAGAATGTGGTATAAGGCGGACAGCTCAAGAGAAGTCACATCATCCTTTGAAGTAGATTTTGGAAGAATAGTAGAATAGATGATGCGATGCAATTCATAGTTAAACAAGTTCAGGTGTTAGCCTTGAACTTTCAGAGCGTACTCTATCAGGTGCACAGAGTTCCGCTTTGAAACTTGCGAGTGTCGTGCCTTCGGGAAAGTCAAAATCAGTGATATCGACTAGCGGTTCACCTTCGTTCGGGATACCAAGGATCTCCGCTAAGAGGCTATCATCGAAATTGATATCAATACCTCCAACACGTGTGGTCACATCGAAAGTGTCTAATATGAGATTGCAATAGAATAATCTAATGGCATTAGTTGCTATAGGGAAGCAAATTTTAACAAATAAGTAACCCTAATGCCTCAAACAAATGACGATGATCAGGAAATACAGTCCATTTGACTGGAGCGCCTGTGCATATGGATCGCATAGAAAAATCACCATACCACAGTAGGGCTTGGTCGAGGGTTTGAAAGAAAAACCATCGAACGCACCGTCGCTCGTTTGGACCGCGAAAAGAGTGAATCCGTATGTGGATGCGAAGATGACCCTTCCTCACTAGGGGTCGTCTTCTTCCTGATGGATTGAATTTAGGAGCCATATGTGCAAATTGGAATAAAAATGCACTAATTGAAAGGTGGAGAGAGATGGAGTTATACCTCACGAAATCAAGATATGTCGTAGAGAACGACGATCTCCGCACGATTCCAAATTTTGGAGAGATTTCACCACTTGGATTGGATGGAATAAGGTGGTAAAGGGTTTTGATGCTCGGGTCGGCTGCTGCTGCTGTTTGGAATAATTTGGAAGCAATGAAGAAGAAGGGCTTCTCGGGTTCTGTATATAACCAGACACCCTCAACCGAACCGGGCCGAATTCGGTCAGAGCTCTGGCCGAATTCGCCTAGGGTTCTTCAAAGTTGATTTTTGCCATTCTTTTTTATTGTCTCATTTCAAATATTAAATTCAAAGATTAGTTATTTTAGCCTTCAATTAACATAATATTATTTTATGATTTAAATGTCGTTACACAGCAACTTTAGATTAGCTGTAGGAGTACTGTCCCAGCTGGCGGAGGTTCACCGGGGAACTCTTAAGTACCGCTTCGCTTCAACCGTAGTTGTGGTGACAGACAGACTTTATTGGCTTGTCTCTAACACAGTTTTTGCATAATGATATATAATCATAAAATAAATCAATTAATATTATTGACGTCCAAAATTCCTAATTCTCGACATAAATAATTGAAACGATCTTCCGCTAGAGGTTTAGTGAAGATGTCAGCTAATTGATTTTCAGTATCTATGTACACAAGGTTTATATCATTTTGATGATGATCTCTAAGAAAATGATGTCGAATCTCGATATGTTTAGTACGAGAGTGACATACTGGGTTCTTAGTCAAATTAATAGTGCTCGTGTTATCACAGAAAATGGGAATATGTGTGTAAAACAAATCATAGTTTCTAGGGTTTTTTCATCCACAAAATCTGAGCACAACAACGTCCTGCGGCGATGTACTCAGCCTCTGTTGTTGATAGGGCTACAGAATTTTGCTTTTTACTAAACCAAGAGACTAAAGCTTTGCCTAAGAAATGACATGTGCCACTTGTACTTTTCTATCAACTTTGCATCCAGCAAAATCTGCATCCGAATAACCAATAAGGTCAAAGGACTTAGTTTTGGATACCACAAGCCAAAAAAGAAGTGCTTTAAGGTATCAAAAGATACGATTAACTGCGGACAGATGTCCTTTGGGTTAGCTTGAAAACGTGCACACAGGCAAACACTAAACATTATATCTGGACGACTAGCAGTTAAATAAAGTAAACTACCAATCATACCTCGATACTTACGTGTGTCGACTGGCTTGCCTTGTTCATCTGAATCAAGCTTTGTTGAAGTTGCCATTGGAGTGCCAATAGGTTTGACATTGTCCAGATCGAACTTCTTTAGCAAGTCTTTTGTATATTTGGCTTGATTTATGAACGTCCCATTATCAGTTTGTTTGATTTGCAATCCGAGAAAGAATTTCAGCTCTCCATCATGCTCATCTCAAACTCATTCTGCATACACTTAGAAAATTCTTGACACAGAGATTCATCAGTAGATCCAAATATAATATCATCAACATAGATTTGAATTAAAAGCAGCTTGCCATTAAAAGATTTAATAAACAGTGTAGTGTCAACCTTCCCTTTTGAAAAACCGTTGTCAAGTAGAAAAGAGCTTAGACGATCATACCAAGCACGAGGAGCTTGTTTTAAACCGTATAGAGCTTTCTTCAACTTGAAAACATGATCTGGGTTTTTGAAATCCGTGAAACCTGGAGGTTGTGCTACAAAAACTTCTTCTTTTATAAAACCATTTAAAAAGCACTTTTCACATCCATTTGAAAAAGTTTGAAATCATGAAAACATGCAAATGCACATAACATGCGAATGGATTCTAATCTCGCAACTGGGGCATAAGTCTCATCGTAGTCGATACCTTCTTCTTGATTGTATCCTTGAGCTACGAGTCGAGCCTTATTACGAGTCACTAAACCATTCTCATTCAGTTTGTTTCGGAATACCCAACGGGTGCCAATGACCGGATGATCAACAGGCCTGGAACAAGTTCCCAAACTTGATTCGTTCAAATTGGTTTAATTCCTCTTGTATAGCATCTATCCAAAAACTATCACTACATGCTTCATCAATAGTTTTGGGTTCTAGCTGTGAAATAAATGCAACACTAGAAATAATATCTCTACAGGATGTACGAGTACTTACCTTGGTAATGTCACAATTACCAAATCCTTTGGATGATTAGCTGTAAATTTCAACCTTTTCGCTTTATTCTGAAGGTAGCTGGTTCCTGGATCTCTAGGAGGTTCAGCTAGTACAGAGCTTGGTTGAGAATCAGCTGGAGTGGAGCTTGGCACAGATGTATCTTCGTCATTGTTATCAATTGTCATTTGATTCATTCATCAAAAGTGACATTGATTGACTCTTCGATGATCATGGTACGTTTGTTGAAGACTCTGTATCCTTGCTCTTGGGCCATAACCTAAAATATACCTTCATGGCCTTTCATCAAATTTTCCCAAATTGTCTTTTATATTAAGAATAAAACATTTACAGCCAAAAATTCTAAAGTATGAAACTGAAGGATTCTATCAAACCATAACTCAAATGGAGTCTTCTTCGATTTGGGTCGAATTAGAACTCTATTGAGAACAAAGCAAGCTGTGTTGACAGCTTCAGCCCAAAATATTGGGTAGACTAAACTGGTTAACATCACTCTGGCTATTTCGGTTAGAGTTCTGTTCTTACGTTCCACAACTCCATTTGTTGTGGAGTCCTAGGGCAGGAGAACCGTGTATAAAACCGTGTGTGTCACAAAATTGCTCAAAATCTGCATTCTCGAATCGCCACCATGATCGCTTCTAATGCGAGTGATCATGTAACCTTTTTCATTCTGAACTTTCTTGCAAAAGGCGACAAATTCAGATAATGCATCATTCTGTTTCGTGTCAAGAAATATACCCACGTGTATCTAGAGAAATCATCTACAATTACAAAAGCATAAAGTTTACCTCCGAGGATAGCAACTCTGCTAGGACCAAATAAGTCTCTATGAAGCAATTGTAGAGGTCTAGTATACATATGCGTTTACTGACTTGAATGTGGCTGGTAGCTTTGTTCCTTTCACATTGGCTGCTACTGAATCCTTCTTGAATGTAATGGTAAAACGCGTACTAGCTTCTTTGTGGATAATCTTGATATTGTATCCATATTAGCGTGACCGAGTCTCATATGCCACAGATGACTCTTATCACTCTTGGCCATTAAGCATCTACCTGAAATGTTAGTTTCTTCTAACAAATAGAAAACATATATTGTCTTCCCTGATACCTTCAAAGATAGTACTACCAGTTGAGCTATCAACTATAGTACATTTGTCTTTGCCAAAGTTGATGCCATAACCATGATCAGCTAGATGACTTATGCTGAGTAGATTATGTTTCAACTCGGTAACCAGACAGACATCCTTGATCATAGGATAGGGAGACTTACCAACATCACCGATACCAATAATATCCTTTCAAATTATTACTGAAGGAGACATAGCCTTCCTTCTTTTTCTTCGATAGTGTTGCAAATAGGGTAGCGTCACCGGTCATATGCCGTGAGCAACCGCTGTCGAGGATCCATTTGCTTCTAGCATGTGAAGGATGTTCCACCTACAAAACAGTTTGCAGATGAAACCTTTGGTACCCATTTCTTGTAGGGTCCTGAATTGTTAGCTTTAGGTATCCAAGCATAAACATTTAAATCTACAAGCTTTCTCATTCTACATGCAGATGATATATGACCAATGCGGCCACAATAATGACATTGTGCATGTCGAGTGTTGAAAGCTGAGTGGTGTGCATGGTTGGTAGGTTTGGGTTTTCTAGTATAGAAGAAAGCATACCTATAATCTTGTTTGGGCTTAACCTTTTGGGTAAAGGTTTGATAGGGTTAGGTCTGACAGTGTTTGGCTTGGGAATGTTCGATTTCTCGGTAAGTGACACGTGTTAGGGTAGGAAGCAGCAGGCTCAGGCTGTTTTCCTAACCTAATTTCTAATCTTTTGGAAGTGTCATACAACTTAGTATAATCAGAAGTAAGTGATTCCATTCTGATTTGTGCACATTGAAGACTTTTCTTCTCTATAGAAAGTTCTTCCTTGAGTTGGTCAATAATTTTGTCTTTCGCTTCAGATGACTTGGTAGTCTCGTGTAATAAGAGCTTTATTGAAGAAAGCTCACCAGACTCACTAACATTATTTCTAACCTCAGCTAGTAGGTCGGTAAGTCTACCTATTTTACCTTTGTACTCTTTGAGTACCTTCTTAGAGGTTGATACTTACTACACAGTTTCCTGTAATCAGTCATCAGGTCACTGAAGGCATCTCCTAATTGCTCAAAGGTGAAGTCATCATAAGTATCAACTACAGGTTCAGTAGGTACCTGATCGGATGCCATAAAGCATACGTTTGTAGCATCTTCTGATTGTTCATCTTCTGAGTCGCTGGCTTCACTTTCATGCCATATGCTGGTGTTGGCATACTTTCGTGATGTTGATCTCTTCAGGTTCCCTTTTTCATACCTGTTGCTCTTCTTGCTTGATGATGAGTTTGTGGGACAATCCTTCTTCATGTGTCCCTTCTTCTTACAACCATAGCAAACAGCATCTTCTTGGTACCAGTTGTTGCTGTTGTTTTCTTTGACTCTCTTCTCATGTCTCATGAATCTTTTGAACTTCCTTACTAGGAGTGCTTGATCTTCGGCGTCAGATCCACTGCTGTCTGAGTCATCTTCAGCAGCTTTTCTGTGCTGACCTTGAGGGCGATAGTCTTCTCCTTTGGTGCAGGCTCTTTAAAATCTTGTAGCTCCAGTTCATGAGTGAGTAGCTTACCCATGAGTACTTCTAGGGACATCGTTGTGAGATCGTTCCCTTCAATGATTGCAGTAGCCTTTGGAATCCAGTTCTTGGTGAGAGCTCGCAGGAGTTTGCGAATCTTTTCATGGTTACTGTAATCTTTGCCTAGGGAGGACAAAGGATTTACAATATCCAAGAACCTCTCAAACATTTGTGTAACTGTTTCGTTGGGCTTCATTTTGAATGCTTCGTACTCTTGAGTAAGTCTGCTGACTTTAGATTCCTTGACTTGAGTCGTGCCTTCATGTGTGACTTCGAGTAGCTTCCATACTTCATTAGCCATTGTGTAGATAGACACCCTGTTAAATTCAGTTCTGTCTAAAGCACAAAAGAGAGCATTAATGGCACGTACGTCAAGACTGGCCCTTTTCTTTTCTTTCTCTGTATATCTGCTATGGGGTTTTTCAACTAAAACTCCATCAACATTTATACGAGGTGGCTTCTGATAGCCATCAAGAACAATGGACCATAAATCAAAGTCAAGAGATTTCAAAAGAAACTCATCCGTGTTTTCCAACATGTATAATTCGTACCATCAAATAGTGGGGGTCTGTTTGTGGCCTGGCCTTCACTTGTGAATTTCACAGTTGCCATGTGTTGTGTGATCTATATAACAGTTAATTAAAAAGAATAAATAATTACACTGTTACCTCTGCTTTACCTGTAACACCCGCTCTGATACCAATTGTAGGAACGAAATAGTAAAGCGTAATACTCTAGAGGGAGGGGGGTGAATAGAGTTGGCAGTGGAAAAATGCTAATTAAAAATGTTAGCAGCACAATCACAGAATATTAATCACAACTAAAATAATGTAAAGGCAAAGTTAAGAGAGCAAACGCAAAGACAGCGATATATACTGGTATCCCTCTGTTGAGGACTAATCCAGTCGGTAGAACTCTTGCTACCAGTTGAATCCACTATTGGAAAAACCGCAAGTTTTCTTACGAAGTCCTTGCAACTTCTACAACGCGAGCTTTGATACGAAGAACTCGTCCAACTTCAAATGTGAAGAGGTATTCTTCAATCAAGCCTTCTGATTACAATCTCTCAGAAACTTCTAGACCGTACTGCACTGGCAAATTGACTAGAGGATTGTAACTGGCTTGGGATCTAAAATTGAAAGCTCTAGAAAACTCTTTGGAAGACTGAAAGCTTTAGATAGAGAGAAGATTGAAAGTGAATGAGTGAATTGAAATGATCGAAATCCTTCTCTATTTATAGGAGTTCCAAAGGCAGACTTCTGTCAGAATTCGGGCAGAATTCGGGCAGAACACTTTGAGCAAATCTCGTCAAATCCGCAACTGCAGGAGGACCAAGTTCCAAAGATTCAAAATCACAACGGCCACCAACCGAACTCTGGCGAACTCTGGCCGAACTCGGTCCGAGTTCTGTCAGGGTTAAGTCAGGGTTTAGTTAGGGTTTTTGAAAAAGCTTTTGGTGATTTTTGAAAACCTTTTTGAAAACCTTTTTGAGAGGTCATTAAAAACATTTTGAACTCATTTGAGGGATAGCCTATTTGCCAGTACGACTCGGTGTACAACATATTCCTAGACTCAAATAAAATGAAAAATACATTGCATAAGGAATTATAGACTCGAGTAGGCAAACAGATCTTCGGTCTTGAATGAAGTGGATAGCCAATCTTGATCATGTCCAAGAATCCGAGATGTCCCGACTAGCTTCGTATATCCAGACAGAGTTTGATCAATTATTAAAATCAGGTTGACCATATGACCAATGGGCCAACAGGTTCATACGGCTTAGTAGAAGCCCATGCGGCCAGGTCGATTCAAGGGCTCATGCGGCCAGAGGGAATACAAGTTCATGCGGCCAAGGAGACGAGGGTGCATATGCGGCTAGGATCACATGCGGCTGAAGTAACACTTGCCGCATGAATTAGTCATGCGGTCAAGTTAAGTCCATGTGGCTGGGAGAATCACTTGCCGCATGAATATTCATGCGGTCAAGTCAAGCACAGTTCATCTCCAAAAATTTGAGAAGAAGAACACCATGAGAGTCAAGTATTCAAGCTCCATAACTCCATCATCCGGAGCCCAAATCTGAACTTCTATGGGTCAAAACTGGGCATAGTAAAATGCTCTATAACATAGAACCATCAAAACTCGAAAATAATAAGATTAAGTAGATCAACCCAAGAAATTCAAAAATGAGATAAACTTAGATCTACAAGAATCTAGCCATGGAAAGTAAAAATGACAAGTACTAAAGTGCTTTAGAATGCAGTAAAGAAGAGAATGAAGCAATAAAATCAGAGTTCCTCCATGAAGCAAGTTGCACTTGCCTAGACCTCTCTCTCCATCTCTCTCTCTCTTGGTAGGTGAAGAAGTAATGTGGAGAAGAAGAGTAATGAATAATAATGGAAGAGAGAAAGAGAGAGAGATGGATATTTATGGTGGGAGTGGTGGTAGTGGGAGTGGTTTGGTTCACATAAATCCAACCAAGCCAAACCCACTAAAACCGAACCAAACCAAGCCAATTGAATGCCATGAGGAACCATGTAATAAAATACTCAAAACCAAGCTCCATTAATCAGAATTAATCTATGAACGATAAATGACATTTAAACCAAATGCGAAATATAAATAAACCATAATTAACCAATCAAGAAAAATGAGAAATACGGGTCAGAAATACGAACACGTATAAAATACGTATCACAAATTTCGGGGCACTACAGCCAGTCAAGTCTGTCATATGCTTTTTCTATATCCAATTTTATGGCAATGTTACCTCCCCTGGACGGTAACTTCAAGCAGGTAATCATCTCTTGGGCCAGGAGGATATTGTCGAGGATGTTACGCCCACAGACGAATCCACTTTGTTCCTCAGAGATGATTTGGGAAGGATCCCCGACATGCGGTTGGATATGATCTTGGAGATGATCTTGTTGGTGAAGGTGCACATGCTTAGGGGACAAAAATCTTTAAAGGTGTCCGAATTGTCCTTCTTGGGAATGAGAATAAGGTTTGCCATAGATATCGATTTGGGGTATCTGGCTCCATAAAAGAAAGCAACAACTGTCTCACTGATATCCGTTTTAATGATGTTCCAGCAGGATCTGAAAAAGGCGCCAGTAAAACCATCCGGGCCTGGGGTACTGTGCTCATTCAGCACCCAAACTGCGTCCTTGACCTCACTCTTATGGGTTGGATAAGCAATAAGATGTTGTCACTGTCATAAATGAGGCAAGGGATAGCCGCAAGAAATGCCTCATCATTGTAAATGATATCTTTGGTAAACAGATTAGTGTAGTAATCTGCCGTGGCCAACTGAATGTCATGTTGTTCAAAGAATGTTGCCATTCTTGTCTTTAATCTGGTGGAGAGTAAGCTATTGTCTGCGTCCTTTAACGCAAGAATGGAAGTAGCTCGAGTTATTGTTGCCCTCAATGTCCCAGGTCAAACTGGCTTTTTGTTTCTAAAATTCCCCCTCAATTTTAAGGCAAAACTTCAACAGCGCTTTGGGGAGGTTAAGAGAGGTATGGGCCACCGGGAATCTATCACATGCGAACATGATTTTAGCACGGGCAACATCATCCTTTGCAGCACAAACAGCCTAAAAAATGTCGCCACATGCTTCTTTGCTCCAAGAGGAAAGGGCTTTACTAGTGGCTTTGAGTTTGGCGGCCACTCTGTAAAGCTGGTCGGGGTCGTCTGGTCCCCCCAGGCAGCCGTCACAATATTCCTAAATTATAGGTAATGACACCACAGATCAAGAAAGCAAAAATTCTTCTTGTTCTGGGACATCTCTCTACTGATCTCAAGGAGGAAAGGAGAGTGATCCGATTCGATGGCATTGAGATGGGATAGTGTCACGACCCGATCCCAAATAATTGGGTCGAACCGGATCATGCCCAGCCTACACCGTTGTTGAGACGACGACAGTAAGCTGTTCTATTAGCAGGTAACCACAACAACAACATCTATATTTGTCACAACTCAATATTCAGAAATTAAAACTTTATTAAACATTTTGAAATAAATACAACTAGAATTTAAAAGTACTGAAATAAATACTGAATTCAAATAAACAAAAATTTTCAAATAGACAACAAAACTGGGAAAAAAAATCTAGCTAAGCTGTCGGCTCATCGCCTCAGTCCCTGCGTCCTCCAAAGGGGACTCTGGCAGCACCACTGGGTACAGAACCGGGTAATAGCTGCTGTATAACAGCTCAGCGTCCTCAATATCCCCTAAAAATGTATCTCCAGTCAGGAGGGAGCAAAGTACAATTCATACTAATTTAAACAGTTAAAATAAATAATAGAATCATGCACTTTTAAACAGTTTGAAGTAAACAATTTTCTAACAGTAAAACAGTATGATTTGAATAGGCAATAATATGACCGGCTTGGGTTGTTACAGTAGTATCCTATTGATACGATATGGCTTATCCCCGTATGAGAGGGGTAAGCTAATACAGTTCTAAGTTAACAGTGGAAGTGGTCATAAACATTACTCTATTCCCCCAGTACCCAACAGTCAATCAGTCAGTGCTCTCAGAGAGAGTTTCGTGTTGCATCGTGGTTTAAACTTACAGTAAAGCGATTATTAAAATAACTGTAAACTAACAAAATGTACTTGCCTCAATTGGACTGGACTGGAAAAATTGAAGACTTTGAGATGGGAATTAGGATCGTCCTCGAATTCCTACATTCGAGAAATTAACTCAGAATCCAGGGTTACCAAGCTAACTATACTAGTTGAAATCTCTAATTGCGTCCTAATTAATTTTAATCTTTATTATTAAACACGAACAAAAATGCGATTATTGGTGCGTTGTAATTAATAACAAGGAAAAGATCATTTAACCTTGTATTTTGGAAAAATCGTCGTTACCAAATTAATTTGATTAAAACTTTGTAGTTTCATAATTATACATAAAACTAAATTTCTTATTTTAATGAGAAATACATGATCGTTGTTAAATATTAAAAAGTTGTAAATTTTTATGTGAGAAAACTTTACTAATTTTTTATATCAAAATAATTATCTATTTGATTTATGCGTATGCTAAAAGAACTCGCAAAACCAGAAAAAAACAAAAAATCCTACGCTACCAAATTACAAGTCACAGAGCCAAAAGACCAGCTGGGCTTATGCCCATTATAATTTATTTACATAAATTAAAATAAGACGAAACAGTTGTTAGTTCTAAAAACTTTCTACAATTTAATTATGAATAAATTAAATAATAAAAATAAATTAAATATTTAATGAGTCTCAGATATGGTCCAATCGTCATATAGGCTAATGCCTCAACGTCCGGGCGAAGCCGGTTTCGTTTGCACTTAGTCGGGGCCCATTGACCGATACGGTCGTCGCCCAAAAATCTAATTTAAAAATATTTTTAAAAACTGATTTGAAATCTTTTATAAATTCAAAAATTTGGCAGCACTCTCTCTATTTTTGGGTTAACCCAAAACTGGAGAATGCCAGAAACAACCAATCAACTAGTCCCAAACCAGGAAAAAAACCCATTAATGATTCCAGGAGCTATATATAATAATCCACATAAACATTCCCGAAAATATTTGGAAAACCCAAATACCCCGAAATCCATTTCGGAAAACACAAAGCCAACAAACAGAGGCTTTCCCAAAGATTCTCGGAAAAAATCCCGAAAACGACGTTAACCCAAAAATCGAATTTCCCGAAGGAAATTCGTGGACCAATTCATCATTGACACGGGGAGGGACGAACTACTATGATTAACCAGGGATTACCCAAAACGACGGAATTGAAGGTTGCCTCGGACTCAGGCGCAAATCCACAGAACGGACTCGAAATCCTCGAAGAAGAGCGCTGGACAGGGGCTGTCCAGAACATCAGACACGGTCTCGGGGTGCGCCAGGGATGCTGGCCGGGCACGGGACGGGAAAGGACAGTGCGCGGGGCACAGGAGCTAGGGCGCGGTCGGGGACCGGGGAGGGGCTAGGTTCAGCGCCGCTGGGAGCGGCGTGGGTCGCTGGCGGCCGGATCGGGGTCCGGCGGACGCGGGTCGGGGTCGCCACATGCTTCTTTGCTCCAGGAGAGGGATTTACTAGTGGCTTTTCGTTTGGTGGCCACTCTGTAAAGCGGGTCGGGGTCGTCTGGTCCCCCCAGGCAGCCGTCACAACATTCTTAAATTATAGGTAATGACACCACAGATCAAGAAAGCAAAAATTCTTGTTCTGGGACATCTCTCTACTGATCTCAAGGAGGAAAGGAGAGTGATCCGATTCGATGGCATTGAGATGGGATAGTTTGGATTTGATCACTAGTCGGCCTATAAATTAATAAGAGCACGATCGAGGGGGGAGTATTGCCTCCCAGCTCCCTCCTGCATGTTGCACCACGTGAATTCGTTCCCGAAGAACTGAAGCGGAGACAAGTGGGCGTTAAAAATAAAGTTGGCAAAATTAGCCATTGCTGAGGTTGGAGGGGGGCATCCTCCGGACTTCTCCTCTCTACACATGACGACATTGAAGTCCCCGATACAGAGCCAGGGGGAGTTAGGATATTGGATGTGGATGTCTAACAAAGAGCTCCAAAAGCAGTTTGCGATCAGTGATCTCGCAACTACCATGGACCACAGATAAGAAGGATCTGGACGAGAGCAGGGAGTGCTCCACCCAGCACAAGAGCGTCTGATTCGAATCAAAGATGGGCTCGAGTGTCACGTCAGTGGCATGGAGGATCCTGATGTCGTGGCATCGTGTAATGGCTTTAGGGTACCCTAATTGCAACTGGATGGATTTGGGTTTTTTAGTAGGAATTTTGGGTTCAATAATGATCAATATGCCAATGTGGTGGATTTTTTTGATACCTTTTAATTTTCTTAAGGTAGGTTTATTCGCGATGCCCTGCGCGTACAAGGAAAGAATGTTAATCATCAATGGAATTGGGGAGGGGGAGTTGAGGTTTTTTGCGACAGATCTAGTGATGACCCTAGTCTCTGTCATGTTTATTTTCTTGACTTCTTTGTTGCTGATGTCTGCCTTTATGGACTCCTTAGTACGGTAATCCATGTCAGCTGGGTTGAACTCAGGGTGCAGATAACTCTCGCCTTTTATTTCGGCTAATACACCAAAGTAGTTATCTCGATCAGCAACCCCAGCACCCAAGGCTTATTCTAATCTAGCTACAGGTTTGATCCTATGATAGCCAGTTGATGTGCTTGGACAACGGTCTCCTTGTCAGAGTTAACTATCTCGGATCTCTCACCTGCCCTCTGTGTTGGCTCTCGACATGATTGGCTATATCTGCCATTAACGACTCTACTGATGGGGTGTTTCTAGTATCCATACTTCCCTGGTCAATGCAGGACATCTGGCTGTCTTTCGGCAGAGTGGACCCTTCCGTGGCTAGAATATCGAACTTATTGGTGAGATTTAGGTTGGAAGATTTGGAGCGGGTTGTGTCATGTTTCGAAGAGGCATTCTTTTTGGTTCAATTCTGACCCTGAGGAGGCTCCGCACTGGCTTCGAATCTGATGTGGGAGTTGGATAGAGGAAGGAGTGGAGGTCTCTGTCCCTATTCAGACAGAGGTCTAGGGTCCTTTTTTGGGGCGGGTTTCTATTTCAATTCCGGGTGCGCTCTATAACAGTGCTTGATTAGGTGGCCTTTCTTGTGGCAATGGTTAAAGTATATAACATTATTATCGTAGATAATATGTTAGGTGTATGTTTTGCTTCCAAGCTCTATTTGGATTAATTCGGGGAGGTCCTTCGAAATATCGAGCTCCATGCAGACTTTAGCGTAATTCGCTTTAGTCAGGTTCCGAGTTTCCTCTGCTATTGCCATGTAGGTGCCAAAGGAATTGACGATCCTCTTTAATACCGTCGGGATAAAACAGATGAGCGAAGGGTTGGGAAGGGTGACCAAGCAACTATGATGGGCGAGTCTTCCTGTGAGTTGAGATCCTGTGACCATTTGGCGATAGTAACTTTAGAGGCCATCTTGCCTGAGCCACGAGTCTGGGCAATCTTGTAGTCTGTCATCGAGGAAAGGTGAAGGAGGATGTGTTTAGGATCCAGGGGCAACTCTGTATTTGGAAGTGTGGCTCCAAGTGGCGACTATTTCTTGGACCCGGGCAAGCTTCGGGCAACCCGTTGGGAATTTTAGGACAAAAGTGGTAGAGAATCTCTCGTACAGGGAAACCAGGTCAGAAGCAGAGAACGGTACTGATATGTCCTGTCCATCTGATAGAGGAGGGTATTCGATAGCTAGACGATACATGTCTTAGATGATCAGAGTTTCTGGGCAACCGGTCAGGTCGAACCTTGTCTGCGAAAGAGATCACAAGATGAGGATGACCGACGAAAGACAAGTGGATCGAGAACTGCTGTGCTAAAAGGGGGCACGTGGGGAGGGCACTACAGGAGATCATCTGGCCGCAAGCGTTGCTGGACGAAGAGGGGCCACTTGAAGGACCGTAGGGAACGCACTAATCGAGTTCAAGCTAAGAGGCGCAGCAATGGTTTGCGTAGGACAGAACTGGTCTATGAACGAGACCGTGGAAAGGTGATGACCAACGGGGGGGCCTAATAGGGGCGGTTGACCACAAGAAGATGAGGTCGGGGCAGAGCCAGAAGGATGTGGCGTTAAGGCCGAGGAGACAGAGCCTTGTGCGCCTAAAAATCTGAGTGGCACAGCAGAGAGGTGCGGAGGCCGACGAGCCGGGTGGCGCCAGTGCCCCAGAGGGCCTGGGTGGCGCAGGCAGATCCGTGCTCGCATGGAGCACAAGACCCGAGAGCCAAAAGGTGCCGGAAGAACCTCAACTCCGAGAGGGAGTTTGATGGAGAAGGCACCACCAATGGGGTATGCCACTGTAGACGCGCTAACAACGCATAGATCAACAGTGGAGGGCGAATGGAAGGAAGTGGATTCAAATTCAAAATTGAATTTGAAAGAACAGAGATGGGGGAAGAAAGACGGGAACATGAGGGCACACCTCCTAATGAGATAGGGGCAGTAGGAGGCGGATGGGGAGGTAGAGGGAGGACGATGGTAGAGGAGGGATGGGGTGAGGCGAGGAGGAGGGGAGCCGAGACGAGGCCGAAAAGGGCACTCTAGGGGACCAGGACAGGGGGACGACGATCACCGGGGAGCCCACTCCCAAGAGGGCCAGCTGGTCCGGCGTCCAGGGGACAAGGCTTAGCCAGGCTGAGCGATGCCGGCCGACCTTTGCTTCCCGGAGGGGGCCGCACTCCCATAGGGGAGCCGGCTCATAGGGCGAGGGAAAAGAGAAGAGCAAAGACTGGAGAGGGAAGGGAGATCCTGGGGACACCGTCGCGACTGCGAAGCCGGCAACCTGGAAAACTTGTCGGGGACGGGACGCCGAACAGAGCTCATCGGCCGCCTTCGCGGGGAAGGCTATAGCAGGGCTCCCGCAAGCTCCCGAGAACATCTTTTGTATATATATATATATATATATATATATATATATATATATATATATAATAAAAATTTCTAAAAGTTACTAAAATCTCTAAAATAGCTTCTAAAAATAATTTAATAATTATTAATTTTTTGTAAAAGTAAAATACCCATTATATCTCTCATGTATAAAATATTTATTATCTTTTAAAAATCTTACTCATTTACTAAATAATAGTCACTCTATATATTAAAGAAAAATACCAAAATTAACTCATTCAGGGGTTTACATTCTGTGCGGAATAGCCATGAATATATATCAGCAAAAAGAATCTTAATATTGAGTGGAACTAACCAGATCCTAATATTCTGGAAATTAATGGACTGAGTTTGGTCATAGACCGACTTCAATCCGAATTCGGTTCTTATATGAACAAGAATTCTAGTGTCAACTTTATTCGATGATTTTGATTTCTTGACTTGATAGAATATGTAACGCCCCAGTCCCAGTATAAGTTGGACTAGGCTTACGTAACATCCAGTTATATGCATACAAAAAAAATACTCCAATATATGGAATCCCTGCATATAAACATAACTTGTAACCTATTTCTACTATCACTGTCACAGGAACTCATCCACAGAACACAATATAAAGGTACTAATCCAAATAAATAAATAAAAGAGTCAAATGATAATATAGCCGGATGGAGACAAATCTCACTACCAAACAGCTATAAAAATGAGTCTGAGAATACAGAAGTCCGGCCTCCTAAATGAAAAAAATAAAAAATATAGCAAACTAAAATGTAGCAATGTCATGTCCACTGAAGCAAAATATAACTAAATCTTGGAATGTGAAACCTCCTCAACTGAGAACGAAGGATCCAAAGTTGAGCCATATTCCTATGGGTAGTTCTGGTCATCTAAGCCTGGAGAGGTTACCAGGTCCTCAGAAGGACGTAACAAGATAAAGAAAAATGAGCCATATAAATTGAGTATATAAAAGAATGAATGCAACCGGGCACCTAACCGTTCTATTTTGAATATGTAGTTAAGAACAAACCTTCAATGCATGGGCCCTCTAACTATAAATGGGATCGACATAGTCCATCTTGGGCACCAGGGGCCAAGCGCATAATGTTCTGCAAACGTCAGTGGCCAACCTGAGAAGGTCATCTCACACCTTATCTCCAGCGGAGCTTCCGGGTTCCTGAAAGGGAATGTGCAATCGTGATCCATATGTTAAGGAACTGTCCTCCCCACCCCATGCCTATCTGTGTCATCTCCATGACATATATAAAGCTTTAATAACTGCCAAGTCTACTAACCATGCAAATTCTATTACCAGTTGTATCCTATCCATCGTACGTCCTATATGTATCGGTGGCCAGTCGACTACGCGAGTCTGTGTCCTACATGTGACTCACAACTCGTGGAACTCAAGTGTTAAGGCCATATAAGATATACCGATATCTCACAATAATGGGCTGGTCATCTAGAACTAAGTTATCGTGCATAAAAATAAGTAAAAGTAATCAAAATAACTAACTTAGTCGCCCGCACCCAAGTATGACTTCGACGCACAATTTTAATAGAAAATAAATAGACAACAAACTAAATAAAAAATAAATTGCATAAAAGAATAACAGTAAATAATGACAATGTATCTTGCCTAGAGGTGGTTTGCAGAATAGCAATATCCAGTAACTCAAACCGTTAGTTCAATGGAGCAATGAAAGAAGACTTCCACAAATGTCCTCGGATGTAGAAACAAACATCATCAATATTTTTGGAAAGGTTATTATTCTCAATAGAAAATTAAAAAAAGAACAAAATTTGTACTTAGAATCCATTGCATTGTAAAAAGAAACACACACACACACACACACACACACACACACACACACACACACACACGTGAATAGTCACCTGAAAAAGACGAAAAGACAGTAGTTGACCTTATGATATTCTAATTGAAATATGTGCAAAGCACGTATATATATATATATATATATATATATATATATATATATATATATATATATATATATTTATAATATAAATATATATATATAATAATAATAATAATAATAATAATAATAATAATAATAATAATAATAATAATAATAAATACTTTCTAAAATAATTTAATAAGTAATCTTGGAAAAATTACCTATTATATATATATATATATATATATATATATATATATATATATATAATGTATTTAATACTTATTACATATAATATTTATATTTAATCCTAACTACAAAACTCATATATCAAAATTATCCATTAACAAAAAAAATTGCTAAATAATGTGTATAAAAATAATACATTTTTAAGGAAAATGGGGGGGGGGGGGAGGGGGCTAACATCCTACCCAAGTTAAAAAATTTTGTGCTCAAAATCAAAACTAAAGCATGATGAATGCAATGCAGAAGGAAAGGATGTTTAAAATATAAAAATCGTATCTTGATTTTCGAACAAGCAAAAAAGTGATTGAGGATGTGATCCTCGTGCTTCCAGGTGGACTCTCTTGGAGAGTGATGCTTCCATTCCATATGAACCAATGGAATCGACTGATTCTGCAAAACCGTTACTCGACGATCAATAATTTTTACTGGTTGCTCTAGACATGACAAGCTCGGTCCTACCGTGATTTCGGAGTGATCGAGCACATGACTTCTATCTTCCACATATCATCTCAGCTGAGACACATGGAACACGTCATGCACTCCCTCTAGTGATGTTGGCAATGCCAATCTGTAGACAACTTCTCTATCTCGCTCCAAGATATCGAATGGGCCAATGTATCTTGGACTCAACTTGCTACGTCCTTCGAATCGAATCATACCTCTAGTGGGTGATAACTTTAAGAAAATAAGGTCACCTTCCTTAAACTCTAAAGGGCAATAATGAAGGTCTGCCTACTTCTTTTGTCTATCCCTGCACTGCTTGTAGGTGGCCTTGAATCTTCTTCACCTTTTCTACCGTATTGATGACCAATTCTGGACCCAAAATCTGTCGCTCTCCTACATCACTCCAACAAACAGGAGACTGACACTTCCTACCATACAGTGCTTCAAACTAAGCCATCTGAATGCTCACTTGATAGCTGTAGTTGTCAGAAAACTCCACAAGATGGATGTGGTCTTCCCATAATCTGTATGCTCTTAGCATTTTTTCTAGCATCTGAATAATATGCTGTAACTTCCCGTCAATCTGTGGATGATAAGCCATACTAAACTTCAGACGAGTACCCAAGCTTTCTTGCATGTCAGTTAAAACTCCAAAATGAGGTGTAAATCTCGAATCCCGGTCTGACATGATGCTGATTGGAACACCGTGTAGCTTCACTCTTTTCTTCATATACATATCAGCTAAGACTTTCGTGTACTGGCCCACTCTAAGGGACAAGAAGTCGGCTGGCTTAGTAAGCCTATCCATGATCACACATACTGCATCTCGTCTACTAGGACTCTGACAAAATCCCATCACAAAATCCATGGTGATGTACTCCTACTTCTACTTAGGAATGGGAAGTGGCTGCAACAATCCAGCTGATCTTTGGTGCTCCGCTTTTACTTGTTGATACACCAAATACTTGGCCAAGAAACGAGCTATCTCTCGCTTCATCTCGTGCCACCAATAGTGTTGCTGCAGATCCTGATACATCTTGGTTCCGCCAAAGTGTATAAAGTAGATTGTGCTATGTGCTTCAGCCATCAATTCTTGTCGAAGCTCTACATTTGGAACATATAGACGATCTCTACATCGTAATGTCCCATCAGGATGAATCCTTAACACAGTATACTCTCTTGCTTCTATCCCTTCTCTAAGTCTTTCGAATCTAGCATCTGTGGGTAATTCTGCCTTGAATCTCTCTACTAGTGATGATTGTACTTGAAGATTGTCTAGTACGCCATTAACTCTAGCCAATACAACTTTTATCTCAAGCTTCTGTAAATTTTCCAATATCTTCTGCTGGGTGGTCAAGAAATACGCCATTGACTTACGGCTTAACTCATCTGCTACTACGTTAGCCTTACCTGGATGGTAGTGCAACTCGATCTCATAGTCCTTTATCAAGCGCTGCCTCATGTTCAGCTCTTTTTACATAAAGACATACTTGAGACTTTTATGATCGATTTAGATGTCTACCTTCTCGCCATACAAGTAATACCTCCAAAGTTTTAGAGCGAAGGTAACAACTGCGAGCTCCAGATCATGGGTTGGATAATTCTTCTCTTACACTCTCAACTGCCTCAATGCACATGCTACTACTCGACCATGCTGCATTAAGACACATCCCAATCCCTTTCCGGATGCATCACTATGTATCACAAATTCTCCTGGCCCTGATGGAATGACCAAGATGGGTGCATTATTCTAGCACTTCTTTAACTCATGAAAAGTTGCTTGACACTCATCCATCTATATGAACTCTTGGTCTTTACAAGTCAACCGAGTCATAGGTCCAGATATCCGTAAAAAATCTTCTACGAACCTTCGGTAATAACCCGTAAATCCAAGAAAACTTCTCACCTCGGAGACTGGGGTGGGAACGGGCCATGACTTAACTGTTGAGATTTTCTTCGGATCTACTGATATACCCTCTCATGTGACGACATGTCCAACAAATGAAACTTTCTCAAGAAAGAAGTCTCATTTACTAAGCTTGGCATAAAGCTGCTTCTTCCTCAAAGTTTTTAAGACTATTCGCAAATGATACTCAGGCTTTTCATAGTTCTTAGAATATATAAATATATCATCTATGAAGACAACCACGGATTGGTCCAAGTATTGATGAAAGATTTTATTCGTGAGATTCATGAAGACAGTTGGAGCATTAGTCAAAACAAATAACATGACCAAAAACTCATAGTACCCATATTTTGATCTCAATGCAGTCTTTGGAATATCTTTCTTCCAAACCTTCAGCTGATGATAACCAAATCATAAGTCGATTTTGGAAAACACCTTGGCTCTGGTAAACTGATCGAATAAATCATCTATGCGCGACAAAGGGTACTTGTTTTTTACCGTCATCGTGTTCAAAGCTCTGTAATCGATGCATATGCATACTGTCATATCCTTCTTTGGCACGAACAAGATGGGATCTCCCATGGTGATGCACTAGCATGGATAAATCCTTTCTCTAGCAATTCGTCTATCTAAGTCTTTATTTCTACTAACTCCTTGGGTGCTAGCTGGTATACTTGGGATGAGGTAGGTTCGACTCCTGGAATGAGCTCTATAGAGAACTCAATGTCCCTATCGGGCAGCAATCCTGGCAGCCCCTCTGAGAATATATCTTGGAACTCGGTGATGATAGTAGGATAAGAGATTACTTCTATCTCCATATGAGTTCCTAATGTAGGTGGGTCATTTCTTCATTCCGATCCTCTAAAGAACTTAATTTCTTGCTCGTTTGGTGGTCTAAATACAATACTGCCTCTATGGCAGTCAAGGAAAGCATAATATAGGCTCAACCAGTCCATTCTAAGAACTACAATGAAGTTTGGCATAGGAAAAACAAAAAATTGTGCCTTCATCTCCCTACCATAAATTACTACAGGATAAAGTCTATAAATACTGCTTACAGACACTATTCCTCCCCTAGTAAGAATTCTAATATTCTTAAATAGTGGTATAGTAGTAATACTATGTCTAGTTGCAAAATTAGTGCTATGAGTGAGTATGTGGCTCTGGTGTCAAATAATGTAACAACAAGAAATGTAGCAACTAAAAACATACCTTCTATGACTTCTCCTTCTGGTTCTGCATCCTCTACTGCCAATAAGAAAGCCTTCCCATACTTTTGATTGGGGCCATGAGCTCTGGCTATGTAAAACTGTACTAACTAAGGAGGTAATGGTGGGCGAGGTGCTTCTGCTGCTGGAACTATAAGCATCGGCACCTGCTGAACTGGTCGAGGTGCCAGAAGTGCTGGAACTGTTGGCCTCGGGGTCTGCTGAGCATGCATTATGGCCTGCTACTCAGGAAAATATCTCGGTATGTGCTGTCCTGATTCTTTTCTCATACATAGTCCAACGCGAAGTCGGCAGTCCTTCATATTGTGACCTTGCTTCCCATAGTAGTTACAGGTGGGCCTCTGATAGTGCATGCTTCTTGTCACTACCACTTTTCTAGCTTGGGGGTATTTTGGCCATTTTTCAAATTTTGGGAATTTTTGGAATTATTATGTACTATTATGATTTATTAGAATTAATATGATTTTTGGTGATTTTTAGGATGATTGATTTTGGGCCTAAAGTTGACTTTGACTTGGGTTGACTAGAAGACTAACCTAGTGACTAATCTAGGTTATGGCCACTTAGTTAGGTTAAGTAACCTTGGTTTGACCTAATTTAATGAGGTTTAAGTCATTGGAACTAGTTAGGAGTGATTTGGAGTTGTTTAGGCTAATATGGCTTAAAACTTCATAAGTCATGACTTATGGTTCTAACCATTTAATAAAACCACCTAGCCATAGCCTATAGGACTTGGCCCAAAGCCCAAATTAGCAACCCAATCATTTTGTCCAGCCAACCTAGGGATTCCCCCACTATTTAATGCCTCCCAAATCTAGGGCTAGCCTCTTCATTAGGAATTTATTGCAAGAGAAGAAAGAGGTGAGCTCCCATCTTTAAAAATTCATAATAAATCCATTTTTCCTCCTTTTTAATCCAAATAAGTTACAATAGGTTCTAATTATTGTTTACTTGCTGTTGGGATTGATTGTTCTCAGTTTTCTAACAATTTGGAGGAGTTTTACCATCAAGGAGAACATCACTCATTGAGCTTTTTAGAGGGTTTTGACACTTTGAGGTAACTTCTTATTCTCACCATAGAATCCTGAGATTTTTGCATCAATAGGGAGCCCTAGACCTAACCTAACAGTAGGAATAAGAAACCTTAGGTTTTTGTGTCCTTTCGTGTCCAAACTGGACACGTATCAATACCTATTTCTTTGTGTTTGATGAAATACCACTGTGGATTATTTTGTGTTATTTTCGAATATTGTCTGAATGGAAAATCATGTTTTGATGTCGCTTACACGATTCTGAAATTCTAGGGTGATTTCGAGTCGTGTCCGAGTCGCTATGGACTCGCGGACACAGCCCCGCGTACGGCCTGGCGGATCCCCTGCCTATCGGGGTCCCTACAGGACACGACACAGCGTGCCCTGACACGAAACTTCGTAGGGAGCTTGGGGCACCCTCTGTCATCACGCTCCCCAAGTTTTACGAGGTCTCGTGGTCGGGTTGGTGAGATATCGACCATGCACGAGAAAACCACTGTCACTGTGCACAGTTTTATTTGCCACTGATACGGCTTCACATCTTTGGACACGACACACTCTGACACGATACAGGTTGACACACACCTAGGTCTACCCTAGGTCCATCCACTGACACGTGCACGTGGCCCAGTTCGCGTCGTGTCGAGTGCACGACACGCGCGCACCTGTGTACGACGCACTGTCTGTGTATGTATCTCAGTGCACTATTTTGGGCAAATCCATTTTGGACACGGCTGTGTCCTCGTGGTGGACACTTGACACTTCCAGAGACACCTTCACACATAGCATTTACATTACCAACCACTTAATTATCATTTTAATTTGATTTTGTAGATCAATTCTCAAATACCCATTTTTCTGATATCCTATATTAACTGTACAGTTTTCTCTGTTCCAGAAATTCAAATTCGAGATTTAGCAATCTTTTTAACCTACTTAAATGCAATAGTTCACATGTTTAAGTACCTAGTATGTTACACCTATATGTGTTTTACTTATGTGATGAATTTGGTTGAATTGGTGAATGTTTGGGTATTGAATTGGGGTTGAAATATGTGGACTGTTTTAATGGTTCTAATTTTGATACCTAAGTTCTATTAGAACCTGAGATTATGGGGGGGGGTTCATGAGTTGCTTTTCCTTCTCTTTTCTTACTGTAGGATTAAATCTGAACTGTTATGGTTCCTTCCTTCTTTTCTGAAAATCTGAGTTATTTTAATAAAGAAACCAGTGTGTATACTGTCAATTGGTTTCCTAAGTTTTTATTGAAAACTGAGATTTGCAGGTTTATATTTTACATGTAAATTCTCACTATTTGTTATCCTGAGAACTCATTTCTATACACTTTAGCATAACACATTGACACCATTGTTCCTATTCACTTAATCAGTCACACACACACATCTAGACACCTTTTCCTCTCTCTTTACTGTCCTATATTGATTCCTGTCACACTCTAGAACAGCTCCTGTCACTCTCTCATCTCACACACACACACACAGTCACCCACACCACAGGACACTCACACACACACATGCTCTCTCTCACTATGTACATATCTATGTATATATTATATATATATGAATATAATATATGTATGTATATATGATATGTGTAAATCTATTTAGGTATGAAAATCATATGTGTAAGTTTTGTATATACAATATAGGTGGCTTACACATGTGTGTATATATGAATGGAGTCTATATATCCATATATATACATATATGTGAAATTGTAAAGTGAGTGTGATATGTGTATATAGCCTAATATGACATGTGGGTGTGTGGCCTATATGTGTTTGGGTTGGCCTAGGTAGAATATATAGCCTATGGCCTATGTATGCCTGTTTGACTAAGGAGCCTAGATTGGGCAAGTACAGCCTTGTTAGACCTAGAATAGACTTACTAGACTAGTGTAGACTAGTTTGACCTAGTGTGGACTTGTTTGACCTAGTTTGACCATAGTTGACCTAGTTCGACTTCTAGGGTTGACCAGAGTTGACCAAGAGTTGACTTTGGCCTAGTTTGACCTAGATTCATGTAGAATGCATATTAGTGCTTCGTTTTACCATTCTGGACTTGTTGTGACTTGTGCTGTTCTGAATAGGAGCCAGACACCACTCCTCGGACAGTACTTCTCAGTTGGACACTCAGATACCAGGCGAGTACATTCTCTGATCATTTCATATCATGTTTAGGATTATATTTCCTGTTTTAGACTATCTTACTTGATGCTGACACGTTGGTAACACGGATTGGTACTATATGGATCCCTTCATGAGATGTTATCCCTCTCGGGAGCATCAGATACTTTTGTCATGTGTGTTTCACTTATATCACGTATCATATGCTTCTATCATCATGAATCTTTGGGAATCAGCTAGTGACTCATATACCCTCTTGATCATCGAGCCTTCACGAATCAATTCATGAATCACCCTTTATAGGCAACGTAGTATAATCATGAATCTTAACGTAACTTGAATGGATCCTTGTGTATTGATTGGGGATGGGGGAGTATAAGTGAACATGTGAATAAATCCAAGTAGGGTAATCATGAATCAATTTCCAGTAGTGTAATCATGAATCAGTCCCTAGCCATTCACATATTTATGCAGTACTCTGAATTACTAGCACTGTCTCTCTTTATATATATCATAGATATTTACTTACAGTCTCTCCTTTTACATTATGCTATTTCTTCAGATCCTGTATTTTATTCTCTAGCATGATTATATTTCCTTTTCTGCTATGACTTGTTGAGATGTTTTGTACTCGCTCCGTCCTGACTGGACCTGTTGAAATATTACAGAGGATGAGGACGAGGCTGGCTGTCCTACCTATTACGGTGCTACTTTAGATGAGTGCTTGGACCTGGACCAGCAGCAGGTCCCACTAGCTGTGGATGACTCACCCTTAGACTAGGATGCTTTCATTTCAGTATTTCATGGATGATTGTACTTATTGATACTTGGGATCTGGATTTGTATTATCTTAGACTTTCTGATGTATTTGGGATTTTCTTCTCTCAGCAGTTTCTTTTATCTATCTATCAGCTATGTTATCATCTGTTTTTCTTTGAGTTTTATATCATATCGTGCTTCTTCTTCCTTAGTTGGGATTGAGTCTACTTTTAACATGTCACCCCCATTCGGGGAGTATGAACTGTTTAAGCTTATATTGCTAGATGTTGTGACCTAGGACAGCGTTCTACCGCCGACACTACGGCGTAGGCTGGGCGTTGTTACGTTCTCGTACCCTCACAGTGGGTGCGGGTCGTGACACTTCTTTGTTGTGGCTATGCCATGGGTCTTCTGGTAGGTTCGCCCAGAGTCACACTGACTGGTTAGCTGCTAGAGTAGGGCGTCTCTGTGTCTTCTACAACTCCTTACAAAGGAGATCCTGGCTGCGAGCCCCTTTTAAGATAGCTGCATGAGAGACTCTGGACTATATGGTAGTATAAATATTGAGCTCTGGGGCTAGCCCCTAGTGGAACCTCTTCGCTCTTTCCCGTTTGATCGAAATCAGTGCCACACCAAATCTAATCAAGCGGCTGAATTCTGCATCGTACTCGTCTACTGACATGTTCTCCTACTTAAGATGGAGGAACTGGTCGTAGAGGACATCTCGAACATGAATAAAAAAGAAACTTTTGTTGAATAGATTATAGAACTCTTTCTATGTCTGTTTGTACCCAGTCGCCTTTCTGTAGAACCGTTGAGCACCACTAGGGGTGAATAGAGTGTGTGCGTACAACAAAATAAATCATAATTTAAAAACTATTTAATATGCCTAATCAAATATAGGTAAGAGTAGATGAATATTATTATATGAATTGTAGCAAAAATAAAGAGTTAAGAAGAATCAAACTTAGTGACACAGCGATATATACTGGTATCCCTCGTGGAGGACTAGTCCAGTCTCGAGTACTGTTGCTCGATGTTTTCTACTATGGCACAAGTTTTAACTGAGTGCTTGCAACTCTTACAACACCGTGCTTGGGGACAAGTGCAAGACCAACTACAATAACATTGTGCTTGGCGACAAGTGCACGACCGACTCCTGAAAGCGTTTGAAAACGAGAACATTTTCTAAGATAGCCTCCGATACAACTCTTTTAAAGTTTGAATTCATATTGGTAATGAACCTTTTCTGAGCAGAATTCTGTGTTGATAGTTAGTTTATAAGTATTTAAAATATATTATTTTCCATGTATATATATATATATATATATAAAATATATATATATATATATATATATTATATATATATATATATATATATATATATATATATATATATATATACTCCATGAAACTATGGTGGAAATTACGCACGAGCGATAACCTTTGGACCAGGTTCATGAAGGCCAGATACTTTAAGCACATCCATCCAGTGATGGCAAGAGCCAATAGCAGATCCTCTGCGGCTTGGCACCGCATTTTACGGGGCCGCATTTTGGCCGAGCCGGCGATTAGGCTCCTTCTGGGGGACGGTATGGCCAACTTCTTCCTGGAATGATAGATCGGGGATAGCCTCATCCCGAACACCTCCGGATCCCCCGACAACAGCAGAATCAAAGACCTGTGGAACCACACTAACAACGATTGGTATTGGGACCGGATTTGCGATTGGACCAGCAACGACACGATCGACAGCATTCGTCAGCATGGTCTTATCATTGGTCCCAACGCGGACGAGCTGAGATGGTCGCTGGAAGCTTCCGGAGTTTTCTCTATACGATCGGCGAGGGCTGCGATCCACGAGAACGGCCAAGAGCACTTCATTGCACGATTCTGGCATTCGTGCATCCCCAAGAAATGGTCATTCCTCCTGTGGAGAGTCACGAGAAAGAAATTGCCAACCGACGAGATCCTCAACTCCATCGGCTTTAGCCTGGCGTCTGCTTGTAATTGTTGCGACGACCGGCAGACGGAGACTATTGACCACATCTTCCGGGAGGGAAGCCTCCCCGACCAAACCTGGAGAATCCTCAACCGCATCTACAACATCACTACAGGAGACGGGCGCTTTAACGATCTCCTGGCCCTCTCGGGAGTCGCGTCCCACGGCCATCAGATCGTAGCAGCGGCTGCCACCTGGGTAATTTGGAAGAATCGCAACAAAGTGAGATACGAGGGTCACCAATATTCCGCCGAGCAGCTTATTCGGGAAATCAAACGACAATGTCGCAAAAGGAGCTCACTGTGCTCCCACTTCTCTCCAGCATTCTGGCAACCCCTCTTCAGTTAGTTTCGACGGGCGCGGCCGCCCCCCCTGTCTTTTTTGGTTTCAGGCTTTCTGCCTTGTAACTCTTCAGGCTTCGGCATTTTGAGCCTTGATTAATAAAAGAAGGGGTTTTGAAATATATATATATATATATATATATATATATATATATATATAAAATATATATATATATATATATATATATATATATATATAATAAATATATATATATATTTTACCTACAAACTATATATAAGGAAACTATATATAGTTTCCTTATATATAGTTAGTAGGTAAAATATATATATTATATATATATATATATATATATATATATATATATATATATATATATATATATATATATATATATATATATATAGTTTCCTTATATATATAATGGCAATATATTTGAGTTATGATTGCTATTTTAGTTATATAGACCATATATATATATATATATATATATATATATAAAAAAAAAAAAATATATATATATATATATATATATATATATATATATATATATATATAAAATATATATATATATTTATATATATATATATATATATATATATAAAATATAAAAAAAAAAATATATATATATATATATATAAAATATATAAAAAAAAATGGAGCAGCAGCTGCGGGCGGGTCCTCTTTTGGTCTCTCCGCCCCCCACCGGCATCTGGTGGCAGGGATGGCCGGTGGGCCTGCCCGGTCCGGCGACGCCGCTTTGGGTGTTCGTTCCCTCCGGAGCCCCCGCTTCCCCAGGCTGGCCTGCTCTCCAGTGCCCCCCCCACCCGGCGGCCTCCCGCCGTGGTTTCCCCCCCACCCTCCTCCCCTCTCCCCCCCTTCCCTCTCGACGTCGTCGGCGGCATCGGAGGCCCCGGGCTGGGCGAGGCGAGTCACCGGGCGCTCCCCCTCCGGCACCCACTGCCGCACCTACCGCTGCTCCGCCGCCGGCCCCGGCGGCTGCACCGCATGGTCTTCTGCCTGGGCCACCTGCGCGCGCGACTTCTCCGACCTCCGACGGATCATCGTCTACCCCTCTGGCGGCTCCGCTTTCGTGGCCGGCGGCTCCTCTCGCCGCCCCCCCGACCGTTCCTCCTCCCGTGGCGGCTCCCACTGCGTTGCCCTCTCTCCGTTGGCCGTATCCCGCGCTTCCCCCGGCTTCCTGCGGGTCTGGAGCGTCTCCCTCCTCCGCCCGCCCTGCCTCGACGGACTTCCCGTTGGCGCCCGCGGCCCCCCCCCCTCGTGGGCGACGGTGGCCGCGCTGCGACCCTCCGCACTGTGGCCCTCGGCGCCCGTCTCCGCCGTCCCAACGTCCTCGCCGGCGTCGGTCAGCGGATCCGTGGAGTGTCCCACCCCCACCACCTCACCGTGGCCTTCGGCGAGCTCCTCCCCCGCCCTGACGTACTCCTCGGCGGCTGCGGCTGCATCGTCGTCGTCCTCCCACCGCTACGCGCTCCGGAGTTACTCCTAGCCGCGGCGCTCTCCCCGCCCCTCCCTCGCCCCCCCTCTTGGTCCCTCTCGCTGGCCCACCACCGCCGTGCCTTCCACCCTCCTCTCGGCGGCCATCTGGTTCCCCCACCTCCCTCTCCCTCCCCTCCTCCGCCCCTCCCGGCGCTCCTCCCCCCCTCCACAAAGCCCGTCCGAGGGTCCTCCGCCCCCCCGGAGTCCCCCTCCCTCGTCGACTGGCTCGGTCCCCTCCGGACGGCTTGCTGCCGCCATCCTTCGTCGCTCTCGGCGACCTTTTCGGCCGGCTCCGGTTTGCTTGCCGGCGGCGAAAGCACCCTTGCCCCCCTTCCCGGTCGCGCTTGCCGGCCCCCGCCGCGCTGAGTGGCAACCCTAGAGCAGCGCGCCCTCGGGCCCCGGGCCCCGCGCCACGTGGGCCTGACCCCTCGGGCCCCCCGCGCCTGCCCCCTCGTATCCCGTGCACTGTTTCGCCCGCCCTCGGGTCTCGTGTGCTCGGGACCCTCCTTTTCGAATTTCGAACGTTTTTTCGAATTCCCTCTCTTCCAAAAAAAAAAAAAAGAGAACTGGGCCGAGTGCCCTCACCCCCATCCGTGCCTTAATCCACCTCTTTTCCTTTTTTGTATTAGGTTATCCACCTCTTTTCCTTTTTTGTATTAGGTTTTGAAATTTCGAGATTTACGTTTTGAAATTTCGAAACCTCAATTTCTGTTACTTCGAAATTTTCTTTTCGAAATAACAGTTTTGTCAATTCGATTTTTCGAAATTTCGGTCCTGAAATTTCGAAATCTCGTTTTTCAACTTTTTAGATTTTCTACCTTGTCTATCAGGACCACTGTTGTGTTTTTCGGTCCTGCTCCTGCTTGTAATGCTCGTTCTGAGCCACCCTTTATTTCAATAAAATTGCTTTTATAAAAAAAAAAAATATATATATATATATATATATATATAGACCATATATATATATATATATATATAAATATATATATATATATATATATATATATATATATATATATATATATATATATATATATATAATGAAAAATATATATATATATAATGTATGTAAATTTTCTTAGATTTCCAGCTCCTTTCACGACAGCCCTCTCCAGCACATATATATATATATAATATAGTATAATAATATAATAATATATTATTATTATACACATACATATACATTCAAATATATATATATATATATATATATATATATATATATATATATATATATATATATATATATATATTTGAATGTATATGTATGTGTATATATTGGTAGTGTTATAGGTATACCCTATGGATTAGTGAGTCAGTTTAGGAATGACCCAATAGGCCTAACTTGGCAAAGTTGACTAGCAAGTTGACAAAAGTCAACTTTGGCTCAAACTTGATCTAAACATGACTCAAATGGACTTAAATGACTAGATAACTTGAGTTTGACCTATGTTTGGAATAATAGACTAGTTGACTTAGGGTTGACCTAGTTTGACCAGAATGGTTGACCAGAGTTGACCAAGGGTTGACTTTGACCCAAAATAACCTAGAATCATTTAGAATGCATTGTAATTTCTCTAAATTCATATTGGACACTTTGTAACCTGTGGTTGCTCTAAATAGGACTCATATTCTCCTGTTCAGACTCATATTCTCATCAGACATTCGGGATATCAGACGAGTAGATTTTCTAACCGTTTCATACTTGCTAGGAATTATATTCTTGTTATAGACTAATTTACTTGATGCTGGTACGATGTTATCACGAATTAGTACTATATGGATCTTTACATGAGATGTTATCCCCCTCGGGTGCATCGAATATATCATGTCATGTACTTTTCACGAACATCATGTATTCTACGGACTCTTATTATTTATGTACACTTATGTGCTCTCATGTACTCTCATGATCGCAGGAGCTTCATGTATAAAACTTTTATGTATACTAACATAACCTGTATAGATCCTTGTGTATTGATTGTGGTACGGGAGAGTAGAAGTAGTCATGTGAACAATTCCAAAGTAGTGTAATCATGTATAAACTCTGTAGTATAATCATGTATAAACTCAAGCCGTTCACATAACTATCTTATACTCTAAATCACATAGTCACTTACAGTTCTCTATTACCATACATAGATATATTTTGTTTATCAGATTATCTCTTTCTCTTCATGTTTATTTCTTATAGCGTTTCATGTATCTTATTCTATAGCATGCTTTACATTTTCATTCATGATATCAACTATGTAAGATGTATTATGCTCATTCCTGTCCTGATTGGACCTGTTGAAAATATTACAGAGAATGAGGAGGAGTTCTGCCCTACTTGCTATAGAGCTGGCTTAGATGACACCGGTGACTTGGACCCTCAGGAGGATCTAGCAGTTGCTGAGGACTTGCCCATTATCTAGTTTAGACTTCTAGACTAGTTATCTTTATTTAGATGTTTTGTCGTTGAGATGTACTTCAGTTATTTGGATTTTGATGTTGTTTAAACATCCAAACTTATTTCTTTCCGTTGTAATTCAATGTTGAGATTATTATCCATCTTTTATCTCTTCATTCCATCTTAGACTCTGTGATTGAGTTATACGTTATATGTTGTCCTCCTTTTGGAGAGTATGTCATTATATAGGTACAATTATATTATTAGATGTTGTGACCTAGGACAGCATTCTATAGTCGAAACCGCAGCGTAGGCTGGACGTACCCACTTCTCGAGCCCTTACACTGGACACGGGTCGTGACACACATCGTACTCGTCTACTGACATATTCCCCTACTTCAGGTGGAGGAACTGGTCGTAGAGGACATCTCAAACAGGAATAAAAAAGAATCTTTTGTAGAATAGATCATAGAACTCTTTCTACGTCTGTTTGTACCCAGTCTCCTTTCTGTAGAACCGTTGAGCACCACTAGGGGTGAATAGAGTGTGTGCGTACAACAAAATAAATATCATAATTTAAAAACTATTTAATATGCCTAATCAAATATAGGTAAGAGCAGATGAATATTAATATATGAATTGCAGTAAAAATAAAGAGTTAAGAAGAATTAAACTTAGTGACACAGCGATATATACTAGTATCCCTCTTGGAGGACTAGTCTAGTCTCGAGTACTCTTGCTCGATGTTAATCCACTATGGTACAAGTTTTAACTGAGTGCTTGCAACTCTTACAACACCGTGCTTGGGGACAAGTGCATGACCAACTTCAATAACACTGTGCTTGGCGACAAGTGCACGACCGACTCCTGACGGCGTTTGAAAACAGAAACATCTTCTAAGATAGCCTCCGATACAACTCTTTGAACCAAACTCTAGATTGAACTAAAACTGATACTGGCTTGGCTAAGAGTAGTATAGGCTAGATATGAAAGTGTATAGCTCGTAGAAAAAACTTAAGGAATAGAGAGAGGAGAAAGTGAATCAGATATCTGAAATGTGAAAGTTTTTCTTTATTTATATTGTTTTTATGGACCAAATTCGGGCAGAGTTCGGAAGTAGAAATCTCGCATTTGAACATTAGATACAGATATCCAGGAAGATCAAAAACAGCTTGACCAAGTTGACAGAACTCGTGCCGAACTCTGGTCGAGTTCTGTCAGGGTTCAAACAAGACAGATTTGGGCCATTTGGATAGGTTTTGGGCTATTTTGTTTGTGGACTTTGGATAGAAATTTTTGTGGACTTTGGATAGGTTTATTTGGTGGATAGGAAGTTTGTATTTTGTGGACTGAAAATAGCTAAGCCAGTACCGATCCAATCAATCTTACATACCTTTCCTACACTCAAATAAAGATAAAAATACATAAGAAAGATATAAAAAGTCTTGATTTTGATTATATCAGTTTTGGTTTTTGATGACGACAAGATGTTTGTAGTAGTAGATGCAGACATTATGACTTGATACCTGTAGCTGTGTATATTTTACGTATCGACCAAAGTTGACATTGATTATTCAAAATCAGGTATGATCATGACCAGTGGGCCAAGAATCTTCTTCGTTTTGATAATTGACAAACTTTGAGTCTATATCAAAAGATTATCTTGTAACTTTGAAAATATACCTAACTTGTCTGAAAGCTTGAAACTTTTGATTTTGATTTTGGTATACTCATCTACCCTTTGTCATGTAATCAAAAGATGGTTCCCCCGGAATCAATGAGACAAACAACAAAAAGGAAACAATAGAGTAATACCAAATAATGTATGAAATAACATATCACATCACAACTCAATTAGTAAATTATAGAAACTAGAACATCAGTAGTAGTAGATAAAAAATAAAAAACTTGCATAATAGAAAGAAACTTTTATGATACTCTAACACTTATCATAAAGTGTCACTACAAATGATGCAAAATTCTAAAATGTAAAAAAATGCTAATAAAGATCATCATCATCAGAAACATCCACATAGTACTAAGTCCAGAAATATCATATCAACTATCCGGATCACCAGCAGAATCAGCAAGCGGCTGGGTCGGAACAAAGTATGCAGTCTTCAGGTCGAAGAAGGCAAAGGTCTGATCCTCATCAAGTCTCAGTCCGTCAAAGGCATGGTGACGGATGATAGGGGTCGGTGTAGTCGGATGATGAGTCATAGTCTATTGAATGTCTGCTATAGCATTTCTTAAGATCTGAACCCGAAAGATGTGGCAAAAGTCAGTATCACTATAACGAGTCAGGTCGGCTTG
>JANAVB010043799.1:0-20000 GCA_029216955.1 Iris pallida | reverse complement strand
ATGCAATAAAAACAAGAAACAACTACTAAAAATAGAATAAAGATCACAAGGAAGAACTCAATAGATCATGACATGTCATATAAAACATAATACTAAGAATGACTAAAAATAAATCGAATGACCATAGCCCTGCCGTGGTACTCCCGATCTTATAGCTAGTAGCCCTGTCGTGGTACTCCCTAACTATAGTGAGTCTCTATCGTAGCCTTGCCGTGAGTCTTTCGAGTCGAGAGTGGTCAAGTAGCCAATCTTAGTATCGACAGAGGGTCAGGTCAAGGTAACATGGAACACGTGATCAAGTCAAGGTATAATCGCACATGTGGTCAAATCAAATGACTCAAGAAAACAATTCTATCGAAGTCATGGGTGAAAATATATAAAAATAACTAATGATAACAATAAGTGATAACCGGTAAGAGGCATAGAAATAATCATGGAAAGATATAAAATATGGGAAAGAAAAGAAGACAAGAACATGAAAGAATAATAAGAGCATGTATAGTAAACTGTACAAGTTGTCAAGGTGTACTTGCCTGGTGTAGCGCGTAGAACCAACTAATCAATCAATGGCCACAAAAGTCCAACTCCTACAAACGACTCTGGATGCTGAAACAGACATCACCAACATATTTTTTATAGAAGAAATGTCTAAGTTTGCCTGCCCAAACGTCCTAATTCTGGATACAGGAGCAAAACAATAATTTTGGGCCAAAATAGTGTCCGTATTTGGACCCGTTTTGCACCGAAAAGCGTGCAAATACCTACGATCTTTAAAGTCATCAAACTGTATGTCTACGGGTCCGATTTGACGATATTAACCCAACTGTATGTCCAAAGTTGGATTTTGGTGGGCAGTACACAAATTCGCTCGTTGAGTTGGATCACGGGCCTTCCAAAATAGCGTTCTTGTCGACCTTCTTAGAGTCGGACCAAACCTGGCTCACAGGACGAAAAAAATAATTTTGGCACAATTTTCATCTCGAGATGACGAACATGCACGTGGCTAGCTTATAAAGAGGTCGATACGATATTTTTGACGGATACGGGTCAAATTTGTCGTACACACATAACGAAATCGAGTTCCGTTAAAGCCCACACATCCGCGAAGTCGATACACAACTTATGCTACTTTCGTTTCGCGACCACGTCGCCCGGTTTGACGTGGCGGACATCGTATCGATGAATTTTTAAGTTTTGAAAACAAATTTTTAGGCAACTTGGGATAGGTTTTATTCGATGCATACATTAAGTTAATTAAAACTAAAAGAAATAGCTCGATAGGCTGTCAATAAATTCCTTCAAATAGATTTTTAAATTGTGCATGGTTTGGAAAGAAACTTGGTGCAAAGTAGGGTAGTTACCCTGTCTAACAAACTTTTTAAGAAACCGTTATTTGTCAAATTTGTGACAATTTTCTTGATAATCGAAAGCATCTAAATTTAAACTACTTAAAGGGATTCTAAGACATATAGGTTGTCCTTCTACTGAACCAATTAGTTTGGCGAGAGGAAAGAATGATTTACCTGCGAAAGTTGGCTTGATGGTGCGATTGTTATTGTTGTGCCTTTGTTTTTGCCACTGTGGTCTGGGATGCTGCCCGACGCTTGGCCGTGCGTCTGTCGGCCGACGCCTCTGGCCGAGCTGTCCAAAGGCGGTGGCGGTCTGGTGGTGGCGGCCTGGCCTGCCATGGTTATCGCAGCTGCTGTTGCCAATGCTGGTGTTGCCGCTGCTCCCAATGCGCAGGGGGAAGAGAGGGGAGTTAGGTTAGGTAATTAGTTTTTATTTAGATTATAACATATGTATATTTATATGTATGTATAAAGTATGTAATTAGTATCTATCTATTGGTTTAAAATTATTATTTAGTAGATATTTTATATAAATATGTCTGTAAAAAGTATATATATAAATCATATACTTTCGATTCCATATAAAAATCATATACTTTATTTATATAGAAATCATATGCTTTATTTATAGAAATGGTATTTTGACTAATATTAACACAAAAACTTATTCACATATTTATTTATAAAAAATCGAGAATAAATATATAATATATAGGTTTGTATATAAAACGTATATAAATGGATATCCATAAATTTATAAATATATCTTTCGAAAAATCATTTATTTTGATATAAACATATATTATATTTCACAACTATTTATAAAAATACCTATTAGATCATTTAAAATACAATACCAATATATATATAAAAAAAAAAAAAAAAAAAAAATATATTATATATATATATATATATATATATAATATATATATATATATATATAATATATATAATTATATATATATATATATAATATATATATATACATCTGTATCCATATGGACGTCTTTGGAAGCACTGCATCACTACATGGGCTTGGGTTTGGTTCGGTCAGTTCTGGGCTAGATTAGTACAACCGAACCTCTTAAAAGTCGTAATCTCAATAAATAACTAATTAAATCCTCTATAGGGGTCAAGTCACATCTTTGACTAGTTTTTCTAGTTAGAACTCACATATGGCTCGACCTTCCCTACCATAACTAAAATATTAGTCAAAGCATACCATTACACTAACTGTACCAAAATTTTCTAGTCGATATGCATCTCAAAACTTAACCATGACTAAGGCCATATTTATATAGTATTATGCTACTATAAGTATAATCATATATTTACATAAAATTGTATATATATCTATTTGACGTAAAATAAATTTAAAATAACTCTACTAAGTCATGGCAACCTAAAGTGGCTCTACCAAGTGGGGTTGGCTAAGTTAGGGATCCAGATATATTTTCTAATCAAATCAAACTCAAAAAGTCAACCCAAGAGTCTCTTGTGCCATTCATAAATAAATAGCACATGGGGACTCGATTGAGTGGTACACCATTGGCATGTGCGTCGTAGGCTCAAAACCATTTATTGGATCAAATGGTTTTGATCGATGTCGAGTCCCGAACTTAAGTTGGAAGTTAGGTCTTAGAATTATGGTTCTAATGGCCTAAATTGACCCGAAGTTGTGTGATGTCAAAAGATGTTAGGAACAAATTTGGATGGGACATGATATATCAACTTGAAGGTGGGCTTGTCTACTTCAAAATCCGTGAAGGAAGTTTTGAAAGATTGGTATTTCTTGTGCTCCAAAAATTAAAGCTACAGAAAATTATATCTATATCATAATTAATAATAAAAATATAATCTAATAAACATATATCATATAAAATAAATAAAAAATAATTACCAAAAATTAGGGTCCACACACATTTATTCTCACAAAGTTGATACCATATTCGTGAGTCTATGCAGTGACCAAGTGTCTCGTCTTCTCTATGTCATACAGTTTTTGCACTTTTACATAGTATATTTCTTTCTTTTCTATAGTGAGGATAGCCTCATGATAGTCCATTCTAATCTTCGCTATCTCCTCCGTGTTACCAGTAGTAGACATCTCTTTGATATCTTTAAGAAGATTAGACAGTAGAGGATACCATTGTGGGTAGCTAGCAAGGATTTGGAGGCTTGGGATCATTGTAAGTTGGAGAGAAGCCCCCATTCATTGAGCTTTTCATTGAGGTTTCACCCTCAATAGGTAAAACCTATCAAACTCATTCAAATTCCCAATTTCTTTCCATAGTTGCATTCATTTAGGTATACCCTAGCTTGTACCTCAAGTTTGGTAGGAATCTGTGTCCATTTGATATGAGTATCGAACACATATCGGTGTGTATATTAATGTGTTTGATGAAATGTCGAAACAAATCTTTTGTTCATCATTTTCAAAACTAACTTCACTAATATGTAGCCCTATATGTGGGGATTTGTATTCATGATGACTGAGCACATTTTGGGACAATGTTCGTATCAATTTTGGATACGAACTCGCCCATAGGATACTGCACATGGGAGTACAGTGCTCCACTGCTGCTCGAGTGTCCTGTAGGACACGACATGACACAGTTTCATTTAAAACTTCATGGGCACATAGGGGCACTCTGACAGATTGATCTTCAAGTTTGAGGCAAATCCATCTAGAGGTTTGAGAGAAATCTTGAATGCACTAGTCAGAGACACACACACGTGCGCGTATGAGCCCACTGATACGCGATTTAAACTTGGACACGACACGACTAGGATACGATTCAGGCTACTCTAACCCTAGCCCTATACCTGGCGAACACCTAGACACGAGCGTAAGGTGTCATGTGCCATGTGTCGTGTGTACGAGTCCAGTGACACGCTTGTACGAGACTGTGCAACACGATTTCTGTGTCTGTGTTTGTTTGATTCGTATGGACACTTTGTAGTCCAATTTTAGACACGAATAAACCTCATAGACACGAAATCACATGTACTTCATAGTGGCACACATTAATTACATTTCAATTAGTTTTTGATTGTGAATTTTTGGTTAGTTAGTTAGTGAGGAGGACTCGAATATGCAGTACAGTCTGTTCTGTTGATGCATCAGTCTTCTTTAATTTACCGTTCAGTCACTAATTGATCAGTACCTATTTCCTTTCTTGTTCAATCCAGTTAAGAAGGAGTTAATGACTCGAGATTCTATTTGGTTCAGTCCACTGAACTAATGTAGGAGCCTCCAAATCCCTTAATGTTCAGTTTGGTCATGGCATTAGAGTATTCAGTCCCTTGCTTAACCTATGCCAATTGTAAGGTCGAAAAGCCCTTATCCACCTTTGTATTTGTGCATTGCCTAACCTTATACATTCAGTCCTTGTTAATCATGTAACAGTCTACTGTCTAATAAGTTAGTTGTCCTGCATCCTAGTTAGTTAATTCAGTCTCTTGGTCCTTGTTGTTCATTCCATATCCTAAGATGCATATCAAATAAGATATTAGTGTTCATTCCCCATTTCTACTTTATATCAACCCTTTACCTTCTATTGCATTTTGATCCGGCCACTGTTCAGTCTTGGACAATTGGATTGTGGGTTGTATTAACTAACACTCAAGTTCACTCCTTTGGAAGATTATGTTCAGTTCTATAAATTGTGCACTGTCCACTGAATTTCACTTCCTAATTCATTCTATTTCCATATGTTCAAGCACCTAAATGATCAGTCCAATTACTTGTATTAGTCGACTGATACTTTAAACTTGAGTATCAATCCTAGAGCATTCTACATAGTACAGTCTCCATATTCCCCTTGTTCAGATACTAATATACAAATGTTCAGTCTTGACCCCTTTGTTTCAATCCAAATGCATTACCTATTGTCCATGTTTGCATATCAGTTCAGCCCTAACTCTTGTGGCTCCATCCTATTGAAGGGAATGAGATGAGGGCATCAAGGCAGTTCATAGGGTTAATGGTATGTATATATATATCAGATTATATAGAGGCAGATGTCAGTATCTAGAGAGGATAGACTTGAGGTGGAGAGTGAGCTCATTGGCCATAGGCCAGTGTTTGTGCACTCGAATTTAGACATGGGTGTTTGTGCAGGGGGGCCCAAACCTGGTATAGGGTTATGTAAGAGAGAAAGGTAGTTAAAGGAATTTGTATCAGTCATTAATTACATCATATATTTGTCCTATGTGTCAGTTGTAGGTATGTATGTATGAGTGTAGGTGAGGCATCTGTGAGAGTAGAGCAGTAGTAGAGGCTAGTGCCCACTACTCTTAGGCAAGGATTAGTAGAAGGGTTAGGATACAAATAAGATATATGTTTGTGTTTAAATCATATAAGTATTTGTGTGTGTCTATATATATATATATATATATATAGTATATATATATATATATATGATGATAGGTAGATGGATAATATATAGGATATGTTGGTTAGACTTGAGTGACTGGACCTAGACCTAGTTGACTAGAGTTGTCCAAAAGTCAACATTGAGTCAATGTGACCAATTGACCTAGTTTGACTAGAGTTTGACTTAGTTGACTAAGATTGACTTAGTTGACCAACCATAAAGTTGACCAATTGACCTTGATAGCCTAAGTTTGACCAGTTGACCAAGATAGCCTTATGTTTGACCTAGTTTGGCTATATGTTGACTTGGTTTGACCCAGAGTTGACCAAGTTTGACTTTGACCAAGATTGGCTTAGAAATCATATAGATTGCATCTAAACTATCATTTACTTTATAATGAATACATCATAACCCATATTGCTCTAATTAGGACATTGTGACTCCGGTTCAGACATATGATATTTCATCTGTCATTCAGGATATCAGGCGAGTACATTCTCTGATAGTTCTTTCATTTACTTGTCGATTATTGTACTTCAGTTCTAGTTAGTTCTATTTGATTCTCTGTTATAAACACGAATTGATATTACTGGATCCATTGCATGCGATCACTCATATTTTTTATGTATGGCCTCTATTACTGGAACTATTACTGGAATCACCACTGGAATTACCTACTAGCATCATCATTTTTCTGGCTGGACTTGTACTCATTTTCGTATTGGGTTATGGATTCACTTGTACTTGTTGGACGGAAAAATATTGGAGTAGAACATTCCCAAATACTGGAACCACTCCCTTGGAATTATATTGGAAAGATAGCCATCCCATACTTGGCCGAGTGTACGATGTGTCGTACTACCTACAACCGTTTATATGTCGATCTCGGTATTTTAAAACACACTAGTTAGATATAGTTTGGACTCACCCTGGATTCATTGATCACTTACTGGACTCATCTTGTACTGGAGTCATCTTATATGAGATTCATCTTGTACTGGAGTCACATTAGGATTTATACTTGACTTATATTGTACAATCTGGACTTATATCATGTTATAGTTCAGCTAGCTTATGTTACAGTCTTCCTTGTTCTCTTGTTATGTTACATTACTTTCCTTGTACTTTAACTGTTTCTCTACATTATTACCTGTATAAAAACTGCCATGTTCATCAATATAACTGACTATAACTGCTTTATAGTCTTTGTCATTTACTTGGGATTTCTAGATGAGTTGCGCTCGTTCCAATCCTGACTGGATATGTTAAAAATGCCCCGAGGATACTTTCCCTACTTACTATGGACCAGGAGATGGTTTAGCTACCTTTGGCCCCGACACTCTGGAGTGATCAAGAGACTAGATAGTAGACTTGCTTTAGATTCATGTTTAGAACTTGAATTGTAATAACTTGAGATATTGAGTTTGTATTTGAGTTTGTTTGAGATATTATTATTTACTAGTTTATATTTGTTGTTGTTGTTTAGTCTCTAGTTATAAACTTTTTTGTTATCTTATCATGCTTAAAATATGATTGAGATTTTATTATATCTATACTTGTCCTCCGTTTGGAGTTGAGATTTGACAAGTACATTATATAATTGTATGAGTTGTTGATTAGATAGTGACCTAGAACAACGTTCTACCGTCGATACTGCGGCGTAAGCTAGACATACCCACTTCTCGTGCCTCTACACTGGGTGCGGGATCGTGACAGTTTTTAGTGGTGGCCCATGCAGGTCGAGAGTTGCATTAGTGCAATATCGTGGTAGTACTTAGTTGTACTGCTGCAAGCCTGCGATAGGAATTAAGGAATAAGCTTTAGCGGAGAGGTACTCAATCACAGTTAGGAAATTTTTGATCTAATTCCTGCCATCCATACATCCTTGCTGATAATTGCCTTCTTTGAAATAAACTGTCATCCTTTGATTATATCTGATTCTTGTTCAGTATTGATTTCCTTATTTGATCTGTCTTTAGGATGGTGTAGACATGATCACATCGCCCCGGCCCAGCAAACACTGGTGAGAGGTCTTCCACCTCTTGTCCGGTGTAGCAGGATACTGGGACCGTAGCACCTTTCGTTCCTGTTCAAGCAGGGACATCTGAAGCTTTCGGGGGTGCTCCTCTACCTGTTCAGAGGACTACCCTAGAGATTTCGGATGTTCGTCAACCGACACCACCTTCGAGATCGGTGGATGAGGCTCATCTCTTTGCCTTCTTCCAGCAGTTGATGGAGGCCCAACAGCGTCAGTCTGCTAATTTCAGTCAGGAACGCCCACCAGTTGGCCATGACGACAGTAGAGAGGGTTATCGCCCAGCCGCAGGGAGGCCAGATGCAAACAGTACCAGCAGAAGACTCCGACCATTTTGGACTTCCAGAAGATGAGGCCCAGGGACTTCAGGGGCTCAGAGGGCATACTATATGCTATGAATGGATGGAGCACATCGAGGAGAACTTTAGGCTTGCACTAATACCAGTTGGGATCCAGATTGAGGCAGTGGACAGCAAGATACAGGACCTTGCCGTACATGGTACCGGACAACCCTAGAGTGGGTACAGAAGGACAGTCATGGAAGGCTTTCAAGAGGTTTTTAGAGAGAAGTTCTTTCTTGATACAGCACTCGGCGCCATAGAGGCACATTTTGAGAGTCTGGTTCAGGAGAACTAGACAGTGGAGGAGTATGCTGGTGAGTTCTGTCGTCTGGACAGATTTGTAGAGGGCCTTAGCAAGGCAGCGAAGGCGAGGAGGTTCAGGAGAGGTTTGATCAAGGAGGTCAAGTCGTTGACCAAGTGTGGTCGCGATGCTACCTTTGAGCAGATTTTGACAGCAGCCATGGCGGCAGAGGATGACTTGGAGCTCAAGTCCAAGAGGGGCCGAGATGATTCAGGAGGGATAGTGGGGAGTGGAAAGCACCCCTGTGTGCAGAGGGTAGCACAGTAGCCACAGTAGATACAGGACCAGTCAGAGTTCAGCAGGCTCAGTATCAGCCTCGAGGGCAGGACCGCAGGGTGCAGACTTGTGCCTATGCAGGAAGGCAGGGCACGCTTGAAAGTCTTATAGGAGGAGGCTGAAGGTTTGTCTATTCTGTGGGTCTAATGCTCACAGGATGATAGATTGTCCTCTTGTACCTTCTTATTAGGGAGCTATGCCACCTGTGGCGCAGCACCACGCCCAACACCAGAGGAGCAGAGCTTTTTGGTCAAGGAGACCGACGTTGTAGGTGATGGGTTAGCAGGTTTGTCTTTCCTGTTCTTCTTTCCACCGTCATGTGTGATTCTATTAGTACCTGTCAGGATATTCTTGTGATATGCTAGATAGCATAGTGACCATGTTCGAGACTTTGAAATCACGACCAGTAGGATTATGATTGCATGATAGGATAGTTATTTCTCGACCTTCATTGATTGGGGGTTTGACCTAGAAGGAGTACGATCATCTTAATTTCGAGGACAAAATTCTTCTAAGTAGGGTAGACTTGTAACAACCACTTTTCAGAAATGAGGGTAATTGTGAACTTTTGTAATTATAATCGTTTAATAATGATATTTAAATCATATTATGATTTTTGGTGATTTTAATCAATTTAAAACTATTTAAATCTGTGACTCGTGATTTTGATGTTTTGCTAGTGTAACCCTAGTGACTGCATGACCTGGAGATAACCATGACCAAGGAGGCCTAACCATGTTATTAGGATGACTAATTACAACTTTTTAGCCTATGGGTATTTTGGTCATTTTTGACTTATTAATGAAAATGAATTTTGATTGATTATTATGGTGCTAATTATTTTATTTGAGACTAACCTAGTTTTGACCTAACCTAGATGTTAGTGATGTTCATGGAGGCTTAGTTAGAAATTTAGAGACTTAATGGCTAACTTAGATTAATATCTAGATTATGTTAGTAGATATTTTGGTTAGATATTAGTGTAAAAACCTACTTTTGATGTGAGCCTTTGATTAAGCTTGAATTCATGTGGAGAAGCCTTAGCCACTCATCTAACAATTGCAAAACCCTAACCCTAGCCTATTCCAACATCCATCAAAAGGCCGCCCCCTATTTAAACATCTCTTGACAAATTCCATGCCTCTTTTTAATACCTACACAAAGCCCTAATAGTGTTCTTCCATAAATCACCCCAAATTCTTTATTCCTCCTCCAAATTGAGGCTAGTCTTTTGCATTGGACTCCCCTACAGTAGTGGATACCATTGGTGGATAACTAGCAAGGATTTGGAGGCTTGGGATCATTTTAAGTTGGAGAGAAGCCCTCATTCACTAAGCTTTTCATTGAGGTTTCATCCTCAATAGGTAAAACCTATCAAACTCATTCAAATTTCCAATTTCTTTCCATAGTTGAATTCATTTAGGTATACCCTAGTTGTCCGTCAAGTTTGGTAGGAATCCTGTCCATTTATATGCGTATCGGACACGTATCGGTTGTATATTAATGTGTTTGATGAAATGCCGAAACAAATCTTTTGTTCATCATTTTCAAAACTAATTTACTAATATGTAGCCCTATATGTGGGGACTTGTATTCATGATGACCGAGCACATTTTGGATACTGTTTATGTCCATCTTGGATACGAACTCGCCCGCATGACACTGCACAGGGAGTACATGCTCCCCTGCTGTTCGAGTGTCCTGTAGGACACGACACGACACCGTTTCAGTTGAAACTTCATGGTCACATAAGGACACTCTCTGACAGATTGATCCTCATGTTTGAGGCAAATCCATCAAGACGATCGAGAGAAATCTCGACTGCACTGGTCACAGACACACACACGCGCACGTATGCGCCCACTAATACGCGATTTAAACTTGGACACGATACGACTAGGATACAATTCAGGCTACACTAACCCTAGCCCTATACTGCAAACACCAAGACACGAGCACGAGGGTGTCATGTCTGTGCGAGTCCGTGACATGCTCACACGAGACTGTCAGCACGATTTCTGTGTCTGTGTTTGTTTGACTCATATTAACTTCATGTCTAGTTTTTAGACACGAATAAACCCCCTATACATAAAATCACATCTACTTCATAGTGGCACACATTAATTTATATTTTAATTGGTTTTCGATTGTGAATTTTGGTTAGTTAGTTAGTGAGGAGGACTCGAGTATGTAGTATAGTCTGTTCTGTTGATGCATCAGTCTCCTTTAATTTATGTTCAGTCTATTATTAAACTAATTGATCAGTCCCTATTTCCTTTCTTGTTCAATCCAGTTAAGAAGGAGTTAATGACTCGAGATTCTATTTGGTTCAGTCCACTGAACTAATGTAGCAGCCCCAAATCCCTTAATGTTCAGTTGGTCATGGCATGAGAGTATTCAATCCCTTGCTTAACCTATGCCAATTGCAAGGTCGAAAACCCTTATCCACCTTTATATTTGTGCATTCCCTAACCTTATACATTCAGTCCTTGTTAGTCATGTAACAATCTACTGTCTAATAAGTTAGTTGTCCTGCATCCTAGTTAGTTAGTTCAGTCTTGGTCCTTGTTGTTCAGTCCATATCCTAAGATACATATCAAATAAGTATTAGTGCCATTCCCCATTTCCACTTTGTATCAACCCTTTACCTTCTATTGCATTCAGACCCTGCCACTGTTCATTCTTGGACAATTGGATTGTGGGTTGTATTAACTAACACTCAAGTTCAATCCCTTGGAAGAGTATTGTTCATTTATATAAATTATGCATTGTCCACTGAATTTCACTTCCTAATTCATTCCATTTCCATATGTTCAAGCACCTAAATGATCAGTCCAATTACTTGTATTAGTCGACTGATACTTAAACTTGAGTATCAGTCCGAGAGCATTCCACATAATACAGTCTCCATTCCTCTTGTTCAGATACTAATATACAAATGTTCAGACTTGACCCCTTTGTTTCAATCCAAATGCATTACCTATTGTCCATGTTTGCATATCAGTTCATCCCTAACTCTTCTGGTTCAGTCCTATTGAAGGGAATGAGATGAGGGTATCAAGGCAGTTCATAGGGTAAATGGTATGTATAATATCAGATATATAGAGGCAGATGTCAATATCTAGAGAGGATAGACTTGAGGTGAGAGTGAGGGCATTGGCCATAGACCAATGTTTATGCACTCGAATTTGGACATGGGTGTTTGTGCAGGGGCCCCAAACCTGGTATAGGGTTATGAATGTTAAGAGAGAAAGGGTAGTTAGAGGGATTTGTATCAATCATTCATTACATATATTAGTCCATATGTGTCAGTTGTAGGTAGGTATGTATGAGTGTGAGTGAGGCATCTGTGAGAGTAGAGCAGTAGTAGAGGCTAGTCCCACAACTCTTAAGCAAGGATTAGTAGAAGGGTTTGGATACAAATAAGATATATGTGTTGTGTTTAATCATATAAGTATTTGTGTGTGTCTATATATATATGATTATGAATTGGTACTATTATGTATGTGAATAATATATATATAAGATATATATATTATATATATATATATGCCTACGTATATAGATGATAGGTAGATAGAATGTATAGGATATGTTGGTTAGACTTGAGTTGACAGGACCTAGACCTAGTTGACTAGAGTTGACCAAAGTCAACATTGAGTCAATATGTGACCAATAAACCTAGCTTTGCTAGAGTTTGACTTAGTTGACCAACCCTAAAGTTGACCAAATTGACCTTTGATAGCCTAAGTTTGACCAGTTGACCAAGATAGCCTTGTTGTTGACCTAGTTTGACTATATATAACTTGGTTTAACCCAAAGTTGATCAAGTTTGACTTTGACCTAGATTGGCTTAGAAATCATGTAGATTGCATCGTAAACTTTATTTACTTTATATTGAATACATCATAACCCATATTGTTCTAATTAGGACATTGTGACTCCGGTTCAGACATCTGATATTCATCTGTCATTCAGGGTATCAGGCAAGTACATTCTATAATAGTTCTTTCTTTTACTTGTCGATTACTGTACTTCAGTTCTAGTTAGTACTATTTGATTCTCTGTTACAAACACGGATTGATATTACTGGATCCATTACATGAACACTCACCTTTTTCATTTTTGGCCTCTATTACTGGAACTATTACTGGAATCACCACTGGAATCACCTACTGGCATCATCATGTTTGCTAGCTGGACTTGTACTCATTTTCGTGTCGGGTTATGGATTCACTTGTGCTTGTTGGATGGGAAAATATTGGAGTAGACATGTGAACATTCCCAAATACTGGAACCACTCCCTTGGAATTATACTGGAAAGATAGCCATCCCATACTTGGCCGAGTGGCGATGTGCCATATTTACCTACAGTCGTTTACATGTTGATCTCGATATTTTAAAACACGTTGTTAGAGTATAGTTTGGACTCACCCTGGTTTCATTGATCACTTACAGGATTCATCTTGTACTGGATTCATCTGGTATTAGATTCATCTTGTTCTGGACTCGCATTGGAATATACACTTGACTTATATTGTACAATCTGGACTTATATCATGTTACTCTAGTTCAGCTAGCTTGTGTTACAGTCTTCCTTGCTATATTTTTCTCTTGTTTTGTTATATTACTTTTGTTGTACTTTAACTGTTTCTCTACATCATTACCTGTATAAAAACTGCCATGTTCATCAATATAACTGAATATAACTGCTTTATAGTCTTTGTCATTTACTTGGGATTTCTAAATGAGTTGTGCTCATTCCAATCCTGACTGGATATGTTAAAAATATTACAGATGCTTGCCCCGAGGATACTTGCCCTACTTACTATAGACCAGGAGATATTTTAGCTACCTTTGGCCTCGACACTCAGGAGTGATCAGGAGACTAGCTAGTAGACTTGGTTTAGATTCAAGTTTAGAACTTAAATTGTAATAACTTGAGATATTGAGTTTGTATTTGAGTTTGTTTGAGATATTATTATTAGTAGTTTATATTTGTTGTTGTTGTTTAGTCTTTAGTTATAAACTTCTATGTTATCTTATCGTGCTTATACTGTGATTAAGATTTCATTATATCTATACTTGTCCTCCATTCGATGTTGAGATTTGACGAGTATATAATTGTGTGAGTTGTTGATTAGATAGTGACCTAGAATAGCATTCTATCGCCGACCCTACGGTGTAGGCTGGACATACCCACTTCTCGTACCCCTACACTGGGTGCGGGTCGGGACAAGCCTGCTCAGTATGGGAATCAATGAGTGCTGAAAGATCAAGAAGCTAGGAATTGTCCAATGGAGGTGGAGTCTGCAGAAGAAACTGTATGGGTGATGGAATATAATCTCTGTGGAACCTTGAGGTGTGCGGATCTGACTGGTCGTCGTGATGAGTAAGCTGGCCTCCATGTGATGGCGGGGTCCCATCTGTAGAAGTTACGCTGCAGCTGGTGGGGTGTCTATGGGAGTGGTGTGCTTGTCTGGGGAATCCATTAACTGCAATAAAATAAAATTATTAAACGGTGGGAAGATTCAAGCAGGATGCAAATCAAGGAATCATTGAAGTCAAATAGGGATTAATAATGTGTTAAGCATGTGGAGTAGGTCATAAAAATATATCTTAATCGTAGGCCCACTCAGTATAATAATATAACCGAATAGCTAAGTGGGACATGCATGGGTCACCATAAAACTTGTCATGACCCGCTCCCGAATAACCGAGTACGAGTATGTAGCCAAGCCCAACCTACGTCGTGGTATCAGGGGTAGAATATTGTCTAGTAACACACAGTAAATTCTTCTACATATACAAGTGATCACATATACAAATCAAACTCAGCCACAACACAAATCAAGAAAATAAGAGTGTGAAAGATAATGAAATAATAAGATCCAAATCCAATAATAGAGAGACTAAATCCAGAATAATATATGGTCCATCCGGAGACAAATCCGGCCCAACTATGAAAGTAAAACTAAAGCATAATAAAGGTCAATCTTGTCCCTCTAGAGATCGATCATGGCTCCTGAGTCTCGGTACCAATATCGTCAACACCATCCTCTGATGGTCTACAATAAGAAGTATAGAGATAGTTGTCATATTCTCCTATATCAACGATCCAGTCAGAAAAGGAGCAAAGTACAACCGTATTGCATTTAATGTAATTAGCACAAAGTAAGCTAGAACAATAAGAAACAGTAACGATAAAGAACATGTAAAGAACTAACAGGATATGAACTATATATGAGAAGTAATAATCATGAACAAGTAATCTAGTAGAAAAGAAACATGTAGATAAAAGAACTGAACTATGATCATGAACAATGGAAACAACAGTGTGTATAAAATACCTTTCAACATGTCAACGACTGGCTAATACGATACATCATATAGATGGCTATCCACATTTTTAAGGTACAGCTAACCCATACGTGAAGTTTATGAATTAGCTATCCATATTAAATATTAATTTGGGTTTGTTCATATACCTACTAAGTATTTCCCCTCGTCACTAAACAACAATAACCGTCCATGATAAAACAAGTCTACCGTGTCACGATCGTGTCTCAACAGAATACCAAAACAAGAACACAATAAAAAAATCATTATAATGTACTAAAAACATAATGCAATATTGTACTTGTCTGAACTCATGAACAAACCATTCTCACAAGTCAAGGATGAGAGAAATTCCGACCTAGAACCCATATCCTATATCACACCATCGTACCATGAACCGTGCACGAAAATCAAAGTCGATTCTAAGATTCAAATTCTGAAATCATGGAATAATGGCTAATAGGTTAACATATCTAATATTATTTCATTCTAAATAAATAACTTAAAATTCTAATTTAACGTAATAATAATCTGAAATATAATTCAAATAAGAATTTTTGCAATAGAAAGTCACGGTGCATTATGGCCTGCTACTCAGGAAAATATCTCGGTATGTGCTGTCCTGATTCTTATCTCATACATAGTCCAACGCGAAGTCGGCAGTCCTTCATATTGTGACCTTGCTTCCTATAGTAGTTACAGGTGGGCCTCTGGTAGTACATGCTTCTTTGTTGTGGCTATGCCATGGGTCTTCTGGTAGGTTCGCCCAGAGTCATACTGACTGGTTAGCTGCTAGAGTGGGGCGTCTCTGTGTCTGCTACAACTTTGCAAAGGAGCTCCTGGCTGCGAGCCCCTTTTAAGATAGCTGCATGAGAGACTCTGGACTGTGTGGTAGTATAAATATTGAGCTCTGGGGCTAGCCCCTAGTGGAACCTCTTCACTCTTTCCCGTTTGATCGAAATCAGTGCCACAACAAATCTACTCAAGCGGCTGAATTCTGCATCGTACTCGTCTACGGACACGTTCCCCTACTTAAGATGGAGAAACTGGTCGTAGAGGACATCTCGAACATGAATAAGAAAGAACTTTTATAGAATAGATTATAGAACTTTTTCTATGTCTGTTTGTACCCAGTCGCCTTTCTGTAGAACCGTTGAGCACCACTAGGGGTGAATAGAGTGTGTGCGTACAAAATAAATCATAATTTAAAATCTATTTAATATGCCTAATCAAATATAGGTAAGAGTAGATGAATATTATTGTATGAATTGTAGCAAAAATAAAGAGTTAAGAAGAATCAAACTTAGTGACACAGCGATATATACTGGTATCCCTCGTGGAGGACTAGTCCAGTCTCAAGTACTCTTGCTCGATGTTAATCCACTATGGCACAAGTTTTAACTGAGTGCTTGCAACTCTTACAATACCGTGCTTGGGGACAAGTGCATGACCAACTACAATAACATTGTGCTTGGCGACAAGTGCACGACCGACTCCGGAAAGCGTTTGAAAACGAGAACATTTTCTGAGATAGCCTCGGATAAACTCTTTTAAAGTTTGAATTCATATTGGTAATCAATATTTCTGAGCAGAATTCTGTGTTGATAGTTAGTTTATAAGTATTGAAATAATTATTTTCCATGTATATATATATATATATATATAATATATCTATATATATATATTATATTATATAATATATATATATATATATATATATATATATATATATATTTCCTTATATATAAATGGCAATTTTAGTTAGGTATAATTGTGAAATCTATATTGAGTTATGATTGCTATTTTAATATAGACCATACATATATATATAGACCATATATATATATATATATATTTTCCAACTCACTGCTTTTATTCATTCATCAAAAAATTTACAGGAGATACTTGATCTAATTACATGGCTGCTAAAAAAAGGATGGACAGATTTCAGATGTTTGCATCTTTGAAGAGCTTTCAAAGTTTGGCGCCGAATTTCCCCAACTAATTGATCTCCTGAATACTTGTAAGACTCATATCTCCATTTGTTCCTGTTTTTCTAAATAACCCAGCAAGCTGCAGCAACTACAATTTCACGTAAATAAATCATGGCCTGCACCACCATCGCTTTAATCTTTGTATTAAATCACCTGTACTGCGGATACGGAAGTATTGTTGTAACTGTTGCCATACATCCTTCGCTAGATCTCCTTCGTGAAATACATGTCTAATAGATTCCTGTTGAGGTTGAACACAACAATGGCATTGAGAGGCGAGTTGATATCCAAGCTTTTGGACAATATCATCCGTCGGAAGACGATCATGCAAAATTCTCCATTCCAGAACAGACCATTTGGTAGGAATACACGAATTCCAAATGCGGCAGAAGTTCGTATCACGGGGGGAAGGAACTCTAGTGTGACGCCAAGCCGAGGCCAAGTTGAACACCCCGATTGCGAAGGAGACCAAGACCATGGTTGTGGTTCATAGGATTAGAAACAATCAAGTGATTGATATATCTCTCCCATGAATAATCCTTTTCCAGATTTGAGAAGCATTTGAATTTATCGAACCTCGTCAATGGCAGTGTACTTACAATAACGATTCTTGAGAAAAGATGACCAGAGCCCATCTTGTGTCTTAACTTTCCACTAGAGTTTAGTAGAAAAAGAGTTGATAACCTCTTCTAGACTTCGAAGTCCAAGCCCCTTCTCGTCTGTAGGTCTAGCCATTGATGACCAACTTAGCCACGAGTGTTTATACTGACCCTCCTTCAAACCCCAATTTTTTTTTGAGATATTGTTTCAAGTTGAGTAATAACCGCCGTAGGGGGGCTACAGGCCGCAAGAGTATACATCGGTATAGATGTTAAAACTGATTTGAGAAGTATTAACTTACCTCCATAGGATAGAAGTCTCTGCTGCCATCCATCAATATGGGCTCTAATTTTAGCAATTAACTCTTCGAACATGCCCACATTCTTTCTTCCTGACATTAGAGGGCAACCTAGATAGGAAAAAGGGGGATTTGATGATCTAAATCCTGTGATCTCCTTCAGTTCCTCCTCTCGATTTGCTGGGAATGATGGATGAACATAAATGGACAATTTCCGTTATTGATAAGTTGTCCAGATGCAGCTCATATCTTGTGAGAACGATCGCAAAGCTCTTACAGAGGAGACATCCCCAGCTGAGAAAATCAACACATCATCTGTATAGGCAAGATGGGTCACCGTAGGACCGCCGCTCGGGGAATAGAAGTGATTAAAAGCAGGAATATCAACTAATTTCTTAAGGTGTGTGTGATAATGCTTCTGCTACTATGATGAAAAGCGCTGGGGAAATTGGATCACCTTGTCGAACACCGCGGAAGCCATGGAAGAAACCCGACGATTCACCATTGATGATGGTAGAATACCATACATTACTGAGCAGTCGATAGATTTGGTTGATCCATAATTCGTTGAACCCGAATTTACGCATAACCTTCATCAGAAAACTCCAATCTACCCTGTCATAGGCCTTGGCCATATCTAGTTAATAGCCACATTCTCGCCTCTATTTTTGATCTCATCATGCTCATCATTTCCTGTGCAAGGACTACATTATCAATAATTTCTCTACCTCTCACAAATCCAGACTGCCGGAGATATAATTTTAGGTAGAAGGATTGACAACCTATTAGCCAAGAGCTTAGATATAATTTTGTTCATGACAGTGCATAGGCTAATAGGTCTATAATCCGACCATGACGAAGGGCTCTTGACCTTGGGACGAGTACAAGGGATGTACTTGAGATAGATCTGGGAAGAGAGAACCGTCTATGAATAATTGGCATGCTTCAAGAATGTCATCCTCTATAATAGGCCAAGCAGATTTAAAGAACTTAGCAGTGAAACCATCTGGCCCCCCCGCACTGCCCGAATCTATACTCTTAATAATTAAAGAGACCTCCTCCTTCGTAGGACGAGTAATCAATGCCTGATTTCCTTCTCTGTAATGAGCTTGGGAATAGAATCAAGGAAACTGTCATCATACTGTAGCTGTACTCTTAAACTGCTCTTCAAATATTCATTTGCTGAAGCTTGGATGTCCTTGAGTTCAGTAATGAGCCCCCCATCACCTTTTATAGAATGAATACGTAGTCTTCTCTGTTACTATTGACACACTCATGGAAATAGGACGTATTACGGTCACCATCTAGATCCCACACCCAGTCTAGCTTTGCTTCCAATAGGAATCCTCATAGATAAGTTGTTGTTTAATAGAGCACGAGCCTTAAGAAGTTCTGTTCTGGTGATATCAGATTAATGTAGTTCATGTTCGACTCAGCAGCCACAACTGAGTCTTCAGCAACCTTGACCTGTTGAAAAATGTCCCTATATGTAGCACGACTCCAAGTAGATAGAGCTTTGCGACATGCTGTCAATCTTTCCGACACACGAACAAGAGCATTGGAATGGTGAATAGAGTTCCAAGCAGACTCAACAACCTTGAGAAAATCCTCATAAGATGTCCAGAAATCTAAGAATCGAAAAGGCTTACGAACCGAGCATTAGCTGATTAAATGTGATCAGTAATGGCGAGTGATTCGACTCATTCTGTTCAAGTGTTCTTCTATAGACAATGGAAGAAGGGAGAGCCAATCTTTATCCAACAACATACGGTCAAGATGAGAACCCTGTTTATCCCCATCGATTTCATCCAAGTGAACATGCTGCCAGTGTACTGAAGTTCCGTTAATCCTGTTGTCATCATGAAATTGTTAAAATCATTCATAGCTTGGAAGTTTGGAGAAAGCCCCCTGTTTCTCTTTCTTGTTCCTGACATTAAAGTCTCCTCCGACTGCCCAAGGGAGTTTGTAATGGGCTTGGAGTTGTTGTAGCCTCTCCCACAAAATAATACGACCTTCCTTTGTGTTTTCACCATGGATGATCGATAGGAGGGTTTGAAGGTAAAAAATCAATAGTGAACGAACAGAAAC
>JANAVB010043798.1:0-68078 GCA_029216955.1 Iris pallida | reverse complement strand
CCTTTTGGTCTGCTGTAGTACATCTCTGACTTTCTTTCGGAACAGCCGTACGGATAGGAGTTCTTCTACCCTTACCGTTGAGGCCCTCTGAAGTCATAACCCATCTTTTGGATGATGTCTTTTGATTGTTGACTGTAACGACGGAGTTGAAGATGTCCCGTATCATTACTTTGCTATCATCCGTATAGCTGAATTGTTGTTCCGGTCCTCTACTAAAAAGTATTGGACTTTCGCCTTTCTTTCGAACAGGAACAATACGATATGAATCATTAGGATGTTCGAGTAAGACTTCTATTTGAAGAGATTGCACAACTCCCATCGAAATGATTGAAAGTTATCTAACATATCCAAATAGCACTTAGCATGATAAATGACATCAGTATACTGGAAAGTAGATGCCTTTTCATTAATTTGTACATCTGTATTTACAGTATGACCTTTAGCCTTAGCAGGCTTGGTCAGATTGATTACAAGAGGGGGAGAAGAAGAACGTGGAGGAGGATTGGCCTTATTACGACGGAGGTCGATAACAAGTGGCTCAGAGGAGGTGAGCTCCCTTTATCCTTGTTATGAGATAAATCAATAACAAGTGGCTCAGAAGAGGTGACCTGCATTTTTTCCTTGTTACGACGTAAGTTTATAACAAGGGCTCAGAAGAGGTGAGCTCCCTTTGATCTTGACCATCATCAGTTGATTGCTTCTGGACTGGCAAGTGAATAGCCAGTGGTTTGGAAGACTGAGGACGAAAACACGCCCTTTGACAGGTATGATGAGAGTGTCATTGGGCACTGCTTCTTGTTCTTCTTCAGTGTCCAAAGACAGCACTACCTTCATGAATTCATCCTTGTACATACGAGCATCGTTGCAGTATGCTTCGACGCCTTTGAAAGGATAGAGATCCGCAACCTCCTTTTGAACCTCTCCATTGTCATCGACATATTTGAAACATTGATGGAGAGTCGAAGGAACAATGTTGTGTTCATGCAGAAATGGTCTTCCCAACAAAGCATTGTAAGAACAACCATGATTGTCAATGATATAAAGGTCACCTTTGTGCGAAGATTGCCTATTTGGAGTTTTAGGCGAATCTTGCCCAGAGGCTCACTCCTTTCCTGATTGAACTCGAGGATGGTGGTGATTGTACTGGAAAGACTATGCACTGGGATCTTCAATGCATCCAATATTGTCTTCGGCATGATGCTTAGAGCGACCCTGGATCTATCAGAATACGATCGACTTTCATCGAGTCGACATTCCTGTATAGTAGAGAGGACGGTCGTGCCTATTGTCTTCCATCATGTCGTCTGTCCTGAAAGTTATGGGAATTAACTCCAACATACTATGATAATGAAAGTAAGAGACGGGCTCTGCTTTTGGCTTCTTTAGAAGGGCTAGATAGGTTTCTGCATGCATGAGAGCCTCACTCAGAGTTTCCTGAGTCTCTTTGGAGAGCGCAAGAGCTCGAAGATTGACAACCGGGCCGGTGTATTGGCTAACTGAGCCAAGATATCAAAGTTGTAAGGCTTTTCAAGTCCTGAGGGAGATGACTTCTTCAAAGGTTTGTCGAAGCGGACTTGTTGTTTGCCTTTGTCGGCAACCGTCGGTTTGGGAGAAATGGGTTCTACAACCACCGGTGAAGAGGCAGGAGGGTTGTCCTCGGTAGAAGCAGGCTGTACTGGAGCAGGCTCAGAAGAAGAAGCAGGATTCTCTTGAGCTTCGGGGTAATCCTTTAGATAGGCCCCTGATCTGATGCCTAGCAGGATTTCTTCGTCAACTATGGGGTCAAAAGACACCATATTGCAAGTCTTTGTCTTGCCCTTGGAGCGGTCTTTCTTCTTGGAGGAAGAGAAAAGTTCGAACTCCGAGGCTAAATCCGGATGGATCCACATAATCTCACCATTATCAAGAGACAAGAGGACGAGACCTTCACTTCGTCGAGGAGGAAGATTCTCGATCTCAAGAGTAGCTTTGGGATAGGAATGATACCATGTTGTACCATCAGCGGTAGGAAGTCACCAAATTGAACTGAGACCATGTTCGCGGTAACAGTCTTCTTGTCTTGCTGCAGAGTGACAACACCAGCGTTGACCAGCTCTTGAATTTTGCCTTTAAGCACATAACATGCTCGAGTGGGATGCCCAATAAACTTGTGATAAACACAGTACTTAGGATGATCAGTTTTGCCGACCTCATCAGGCTTCTTCGGGTCTGGGAGCTGGAGCTTATTGCTTTTGATCAAGCAATCAAAGATGCTCACGGTGTCATTCTCGTCAAAGGAGTATTCTACTTTCGGACGAGGTTGCCTTGGTGGAGGTGCTGAAGGAGTAGAAGTGGACGTAGGTGGAGCTACATTAACCGCCAGAGATTCCTTGTTCTTTAAATTGATATTCAAAGTTTCTTTTCCTTTGCGGTTGTTCTGGCGATTACCACCACCCGATATCTGGTGTTCATCCCGGTCGGGGTTAGACATTTGTACCCCTAGCTGCTTGAATTGTCGACGCTAACTTCAGCTGCTTTAGCGTTAACAATGAAGGATGGCCAATCTTGGAACTGAGTAGATCCCGTCCACATACTGATGATAGGCAAAAGATTTGCCTTGCAGGTGTCTATGGTCACAGCGGTCGGAGTTCCAGGAGGCATTTTCAAAGCTTCCCGGTGGAACCTTTCAATAAAACTCTCAACAGTTTTATTGTATCTTTGTTTGACTTTATTGAGGGCTGACATGGTCATGTCGTTGATCCCCTCATAGAATCGTTCCAAGAAGATCTATTTTAGACCTGAGAAGGAGGTGATACAACCATCGGGCAAGCTTCTGTACCAATCGTATGCTACGCCGGCTAAACAGCCAACGAATACTCTGGTAAGAAGAGCGTCATTTGGTTGAAGTTGGACAGTCATAACCTCAAAGTGGTTAATGAACTGACTGGGAGAAGTGCTGCCATCAAACAGCGAGATTGTTGGAATCTTGTACTTTGGAGGAAATGGTACTTCCTTCCATTCAACTGGGTAGGGTTGTTTGATCTCCAACCTCTACAAGTTGTCCTTCTCTTTGAAGGCCTCGAACTGAGTGCGCAGGAGCTTGACAGCTTCATTAATATCTTCCACTGATGTAGAAGGAGCTGGCTGAATCACAGTGTTAGGAGGAGGAACAGCATGGTAAATACTACCCCAGCACCTGACTGACTGGGTGTAGGTTGAATCTGTACAGGAGGTACTTGAGTAGATGCTACCCCCAGCCCTGCATTGACAGGCACCGACGATGCTATGATTTCAGGATTTGTAGCAGGTACGGTCGGTGGCACTGTATGTTGGGCGACAATGATAGAATGCATACTTGCAACCATTTCGGCCATGGTCTTCAGTTTGTCTTCTAGTACAGCTATTCGTTGTTCTTGACTAGCCGAACTGGAAGCATCGGGATCTTCAGTGACAACATAAGCTGTCACTTCTCTAGGTACAGTGGAGGACACTGTTTGTTCTGAACTTTTGCTGTATGTATCGTAGTCGGAGAAAGAATCATCTCCTGAGTGAGAAGGAGGAAGATGACCAGAAGGATCTTGAAGATTCCTTTGACCGATTGTGTCTCGGCTTCGGGATCGGGTATGTTGGAATAGTCCTTCAGAAGATTCTTGGAGTAAATCCAAATACCGCTGGCTTGGCTTGCGAGGCTTGCCGTGCTTGGAGCACTTCCTACCCCCAGTGTCTCTGGAAGTCATGTTGACGGAAGCGTACAAAACTTCGTCTTTATCTTCTGACATAGGTTCAGAGTTTGTAAAGTTCAGACGATCGAAGACAGATCGTCTTGTTTCTGACAACAACACTTGATGACAACTTTGTGATTACAATGGTGTCGAAGTGGTTGCACTGGAGGCGTTGAGATGTTGTCCCGTTTTTGTTTAAGATGTTCTCGAAGATCAGGAACATTGACGGGACGAGAAAAAGTCTGAGGGACATATTCTTTGACAACATTCGGAACATGGTTCCGGTTCTTCAAATGTTTTGTCCCTTGAGTGTACAGGGAAGTATTCATTTCATTGGCATAGGTGTCCGAATTTTTGATCCTGGAAGTTTGCTTCTGATGCCGGTTGGTCTTTGGCATTGGCTGTTTGCGTTTCACCGAAGTTGGTCGATTGAGATAAGTTCTTAGATCAGCAAACTCACCCCCAGGGGTTTCTGTCTGAGACACTAGCAATTTTCCCTGTCTTGAACGGAATATCTTGAGAGTTGGGAGATCTTGGAATTCTGCTACCGTAGTAGGCAGAATACCTCTTTGATCAGTATACTTCCCTTTGGCAAGAAAGAAAGAAGAACTCTTGTTTGAGAGAGTTCTTGTACTGATTGGTGCCGAGGCACGCTCAGATTGATCTTCTACGGTAAAAATCGAGGAAGACTGAGAAAAGACCAAAGGGCATTTTCTTTGTTTTGTGAAGAAGGGTTAGCTAAAGAGCGTTTCCCTCTGTTGTCTTCCAAGTCGTGGGACGAGAAAGTTTGAGAAAAGACCAACGGGCCTTTTCTTTTGTTCTGAGGTGGAGGAGGAATAGTCAAAAGACTACCCCCAGTGGATTGCGCTGGAGCAACAGGGTGTTTGGGAAGAGGAGCAGAGGTTTTTTTCTTGCTGTGAGAAGAAGGGAGATTAGCCAACGGGCTGTCCTTCTTAGACTGCGCTGGCGCAGTTTGCGCAGGGATTGAAGTGGCTGTTGGCGCACTGGCAGGTTGCGCATGAGGAGCTTTGACAGAAGGTCTTCTGGCCACAGTCACAGTAGATTGTGCAGCAGGAGTCTTGATGCCATAGTGCTTGAGTTGCATTCTGGTTGCTGGAGTGGTGGACTACGCAGGCAGAGTTGCAGCCAACTGCGCCAGAGGAATAGGAGTCTTGCACTTTGACAGAGCAGCATAGGAAGTAGGTTGTGCACTGTCAAGGGAAGCAGCATATTGCGCATGTGCAGTAGTAGCAGACTGCGTAACAGAAATAACAGTCTTGGGAATAGAGGCAGTAGACTGCGCAGCAGGCTGAGCAGCAGAGGCAGACTGCGCAACAGTCTTGGGGACCCACACTGGGTGAACTTTGCTCGTGGCAGAAGTTGTTGCAGTGCGAGGGTGGTCCTGGAGTTGATCATCGCCTCGTAGGCCGTCTGGTTGACCTTTACAACCAGCGTCTTCTGCGTCTTTCCGATAGACGCAATGTCACATTGAGTTGTCACTTCCTCGTCGGAGGAGAAAGTCCCAGCAGAGTCGTCATTTTGTTTACAAAAACAAAAGTTGATCTTTATTTCAACAAACTTTGTAAGAAGATTACAAGAATTCTGGGAAAGTACAACTATAGGAATCCGATCTGAATGACGATCGCTTTATCCCTTGGACGATGTGAACTTTGAAGACGATAGCCTCTGAAGATTGCAGCAACACTTTGGCAAGAACTCCTGATCTCTGGTGATGACTTCTGATGTATATGTGTGTGTATGTATAATGAAGGCTTGAAACTCTATTTATAGAGTTCTGGAAATAACTAACTTTTAGTTATTCTGATTGCGCAGGTTGGATTGTGCAGACTTTGGATTGCACAAGCAATGAACCGCGCAGGCAGTTACTCGATCGTGGACCATCTGTATATGACGCGTGGTATTGTTTGATTGAAATGCGCTTGATCGTGTACAGACGGTTACCACATGGTGAGTAATTGATGGCATGAAGGCCACGTGTACATTGTCAGTTTTCTTAATGGAGTGTGCCACATGAATTGCGCTGGCTTCAGATTGCACTAGGATGGACCGCGCTGTAAAGAGTCTGGCCGATTGCGCTGCATGTACAGCTGTCCTCGAGCGCTGTGCTGCACGATAAACGAACAGTTTTCTCGTTCTCCATGCTGTCAGTTGTCAGAAGATCTGATTCTCTGTCAGGTAATGATGACGAGGCTACGTCAGCTTGCGCATTTGGATGAGTGCGCAATTCAGCCTGCGCAATCGAGTTGTTGCACAATCTGTCTCCTATGCAGTTCACTTGAAGGATGTATAATTTGATTTTCATGACTTCTTTGATGGGTGCAACTTGATTTTTAGGACCTACACTCAATAACTGTTTTCGAGACAAGCCTAAAAGAGTCTGTCTGTCACCACGACTACGGTCGAAGCGAAGCGGTATTTAAGAGTTCTGTGAACCTCCATTAGATGGGACAGTACTCCTACAGCTAATCTAAGACAAATGTTGAGTAAGAATATTAATTTATAATAATATTAATTTTATTATTTAAAATTTAAAATTACTAAACTTTGAATTATTTAAAATAAATAAAAAAGACGTGGCCCCATAATTTTTTTATATATATATAGTCAGGCAACCCTTGGCGAATTCGGCCCGAGTTCGGTCCGAATTCGGCCAGAGTTCGGCTGGGTATATATGTATCAGCCAGAACCCGAGGCCCCCATCTTCTTCATTCTTCCAAACTATATCAAACAGCAGTAGCAACGCCCCGAAAACCCTAGCTCTTCTCTACCTTCCTTCGTCCAATCTACGTGGAGATCTTCGTCCAAAATTTGGATTTGTGCGGAGAATTTTATCCTCTACAACATATCTAATTCTCGGATGGTATAATCCCTTCTCTCCTCCACTTTCAAACTATTAGGGTTTCTAGTTTTTGGGATAGAATGCCTAAGGGATTCAATCCTTTCAAGAGGAAGAAGACCCATGCCAGTGAAGAGGCATCGTCTTCGGATCCGCATACGGATTTTCTTTTTCTTCGGTCCAATCGGATGACGGTGCATCGGATGAGTTTTATTTCAAAACTCCCGGCCAAGACCTACTTTGGTATGCCGATTTCATTATGTGTACTATTTGTACCGAATCCAATCAAATGGACTGTGTTTCCTGACCACCGTCCTTACTTTGAGGTATTAGGGTTACATCACTTTGCTACTTTATAATTTTCTATAGCTACTAATGCCATTAGACTATTTTACTGTAATTTTATGTTAGATATTTTTACCGCGAGAACTCGTATCAGCAGGATAGATATCGAGTTCAATGATGAATCGCTAGCGGAACTTCTTGGTCTACCAAACGAAGGTGTCCCGCTCGATGACATCACTGATTTCGATTTCCCCGATGGTATGACTCTCGTTAGTTTCAAGAATGAGCTTTGTGCGCCCGCACGTGCTCGTCCTGGAAAATTTAAGACCAATAACTTGAACTTGTTTAACTACGAATTACATCGCATCATCTATTTCACTCTACTTCCAAAATCTACTTCAAAAGATGATGTCACTGCACTTGAACTCTCTGCCTTATATTACATTCTTAAGGGGATTCCTTTTTCTGCCCCTAAGACTATTATTCAGATGATTGGTAGATGTCGCGAAAGATACCGCAACCTCTCTTATGCGATAATCATCCCACGTATCTTTCAGAGATTCGATATTGACTTATCTACTTGTCTTGACGCTGAGCCCAAGTTCCTCAAACTTTACGTCGCAGCATTGCCACTGTTCCTCCACCTACTGTACCTGCTCCTCCTGTACCTACTCCTACAGCACCTGGTCCTCCTCAGTCTTACCTTATGACCTTTGAGGGTATTCACCAGCATCTGTCAGATCTGCAGACATTCTTCGTTGACACCTCCAGGGAACATGAGTTCTGTGACGTGACTCGGTTCCAGGCTATTGCTAACTCCTTCGCCGATCTGAGATTTGCACAGACGGGTCACTTGCTAGCTCTCTACCTCAAGACCCTTCTGTATCTGGCTACCGCATTGATGATGAGGCGTTCCACTCTTTGTTTCATCCAGGGAACGCATACGATTGGTATCGTCCCTCTGGTGTTACTCCGCATACTTCTGGATCCGGTACTTCTGGAGCTGGTCCATTGGATCCTGGCACTGCAGCCGATGATGATGATGAGGATAAGGATGATTTTTGAGATGTTATTCTTATTGAGACTGTCTATTTTGTCTTATGTTTACTTGAAAAAGCTTCGACATTCCAAGATATTATCAGTACTCTTTATTTGGATATGATTTGTGACTCTTGATAGACATGTTTTTATGCCTTAGTGTGGCATATATTCAGTTTAGTTTATTATTTGGCATTTATTTGTTTCAGCTTTATTATAGCATTGTCCTTCTTTATGCTTCATATAACACTGGCTGTGACAAATACCATGCCTGTGTTGTTTATAACATATCTTATCTTTCTATAATTATGTTCATACCATGCCTGTGATGTCTGTTCTTATATTTTTTTATGTTTCTTCACTGATTGTTACTTATGCATTTATTGTGGGAGAGCTTTCTCTTTGCAATTATTTTGCTAAGTGACAACAGGGGAGAAATAAGATCTAACATCTTCATAAATACAGGTTATGAACAATTTCATGTACATTTGGTACACTTTTTGAACTGATCAAAACCAGATGTTATATCGGTCAAGGTTTATCAATTATCAAAATGGGGGAGATTGTTGGCCCATTGGTCATGGTCAACCTGATTTTAATAATTGATCAAACTCTGTTCGATATACGAAGCAATTCAGATGTTTACTAACGACGTTTTGGACACTGATCAAAGATGGATATCTACTCCGTTCAAGACCAAAGATGTTTGCCACTCAGAATGTATTTCCTTCAAGCAATATAATTTTTTATTTTATTGAGTCTAGGAATACATTGTACACCAAGTCGTACTGGCAAATAGGCTATCGAAATCATTTTTCAAAACTGCCTATCTTTTCAAAATGATCTATGTTTTTGAAAAATATCATTTTTACAAAAAGCTTCTGAAGGACTTTTCAAAAAGCCAAAATTATTTTCACAAAATCAACTGACCAAACCCTGACAGAACTCGGCCAGAGTTCGACCAAGTTGACGTTATGTGAACGTTTGATTTTGAACTTGGTCTCCCTTCTGTTGCGGTTGGTTACAAAGAGTTCTGTCCGAATTCTGCCCGAATTCTATCAGAGTTGTGCCTTTGGAAAACTATAAATAGAGAAAGATTTCGATCATTTCAAATCACCAATTCACTTTCAATCTCTTCTCTTCTAAAGCTTATATTTTTCCAGAGTTCTAAAAAGCTTCCATTTTCAAATCCCAAGCCAATTACAATCCTCTAGTCGATTTGCCAGTGCGGTGCAGTCTAGAAGTTTCAGAGCGATTGTAATCAGAGGCTTGATTGAAGATTGACTCTTCACAATTGAAGTTGGTCGAGTTTTTCGTATCAAAGCTCGTGTCTGTAGAAGTTGCAAGGACTTCGTATGAAAACTTGCGGAATTTTTCAATAGTGGATTCAACTGGAAGCTAGAGTTCTTCCGACTGGACTAGTCCTCACAAGAGGAAACCAGTATAAATCTCGGTGTTTGCTTTTGCCTTCTGATCACTCTTTTTATTACTGTCATTTATTGTGATTATTTTATATCTGTGATCTAACTGCTAACGAGTTTTTTAATTAGCAATATTCCGCTGCCAACTCTATTCACCCCCCTCTAGAGTATCTTCTTTACGATTTCGTTCCTACACAACCTAGACAGGTATCATTGCAAGCAAGTATGATGATACAGGTGAATATCCTAAGATGGTTGTGTCATATCTGTATCAAATCATGTGGTATCAAAAAGAGGGAAGAGAGGTATCCAAGACTGTAGCAAAGAACAAGTGGGGACACGGGTGCAACAGCAGTTTGCTGTGCAATGAAAACTAGAAAATACATGAGCATGGGTCGACCCAAGGATAGGTAGGTGGACTGGTGTAGGATACTAGGGGAAGAACTAACTCTGTAAACTACAACTATATATTTGGGGTATCAAGTAGTTGGGGAAACCCAAATACCAGCGTTTGTAGAAGATGGGCATCTGATTTATGCTAGTAAGGTTATGCCCAACCTATGGGGAGTTCCTAAGGATAGTGTGCAGACTAGTGTTTGGCCGATTGCTCGTCACACGGTTGGTACCAATCAGTTATATCCTTATTTACAATTGATCTCCACACTGGAATAAATGGGTCGGAGATTTAATTTATATCCATGAACTAGTGTATGAGGTATATCCTAGTGTATCAATAGGGAAGTTACCCTGTAGCAGTAATGTAGGCATTAAGAATTAACAAATTGTTCTAACTGGTACCCATGCTTGAGATTAAGTACTAAACTAACCTTCGAGAAAGCTGAGTAGTTGTCCTGCATATAGCGACCATGTCATCAACATATGTAACCAATAGTAGCATAGGTTAGATGCATGTATGACTTAGGTGTACACATGAAACTTCATAACAATTAGGAGATGGCCGTATGACACAGTGCCAGTTTAGGGGGTCGAGCCTTGCTTATGGTATCTGTCCTTACCATGCGTTAGTTAGGATACTAGGGAATAGGAACAATCTCCCTGAGAGCAGATTTGAGGACTGCATAAGTACAACATTAATATTCCAATACCTATAGGGCCATGGTCAGGCCGTGAATATGCCTAATTAAACATAGCAGTAACAGCTACTGCTTATTACAACAAGTAGGGCAACAGACAGACAAACATGCATGGGTAGTGTGAATTCAGGAATAGGCATGGCATTAGTAGTGACAATAGCTGCATGTTAAAGAGTAGTCCTTGTAAAAGCTACTGACCATATGTCTATTATACTTAGTATTCCAAAGATATGGTAAAGGAATGCAATGTGTAACACAAAGGTATAGAATACAGGGATGGAGAGTGGTGGCCTCTGTTGCAAAACAGGATCGAGGAACATCGTTTGGACCCAGTTATAAACTATGATGGATGGAGTGTTGCAATATTAAGAGTGGTTAGATGTGGGTTTTAAGGAAACAAAGGAGAGTATGGTTCGGGGTCGAATACAATGCGGTTTTTGTGCAGGAATTACATTGCAAGTGACTGTGGCCGAATGTAGGAGGAAGACACTAGTATGCAACTAGAAAATAGACATATAGTAACAGGAAGTACGAGGTTAAGCAGTAATGGAGGGAACAAAAGCAAGTATAAGTCATCAATGGAGATAAATCCAATACATGTGTTAAATTGAGAACAATGAGGAAACGTTCAGGAATTAGTTGTGCCAAGGAATGGGTTATTATCATACATATGTACACGTATACATAACAATCAGTAGGTATGCTAGAAAAGTAGTCACATGTTAGTATCAAGATAGTGGTAAAGCATATCCTAGGATACTCACTTATGCATACCGGAATAGGTAGATATAGCTTAAACATACCAAGTTAGGTAATGGAGACACTTCCATGAATAGGTAATCAAGGATATTCAAGTAAAGTAGGGACTTAAAAGATACCTTAAATCCATAAGGGTAGACAACCCAAGCCATGAAGGCCACTAGAATATAAGGCAATTAGCAATTATTTAATATAAACTTATTTTGGTTAAATTAATGTGTTGACTAGAATTAATTCATAATATAGGTTCTTTGGACTCGACACAGCACTTGACTCGTATCCGCAGCTCAGGACCACATGGAGGTATACTTGTCTTTTTACAGTTATTTACATGCTTATTCCTTTTTCCTTCGTTACATTATCTAGTTTTCTTTTATTGATTGTTGACATGTGTTTTTCTCAGATGATGTATACTAGTTTAGTTGCCTCATTGAACTATAGTCTCTGTTTACGGTTGACATTATAGTTCATATTGGATACGATCTCACCTATACTTTGATTGAGTCGTATCGTAGGACGAGTGCGTCATGACTAGACTGCTACTCTTTTTGTTTATTCTCAACCTGCGAGTCCACACTAGGGACGAGGGTTGAATTTTGAGTTAACCTACGAGTCCACACTAGGGACGAGGGTTGAGTGTTTGAACTAACCTGTGAGTCCACACTAGGGGAGAGGGTCAGTTATTTGTTCAAACCTGCGAGTCCATGCTAGGGGCGAGGATTTGATCATCCATTTGATTTCTTGTCATGTGTTCACCTGTTTCCTTTCCAGCAGTTCATTTATGCGTAGTTGTCCTCATATTCATGTTCGTAGTTACTTATCATTTTCTGTTTCTTTCCTGGTTATTTCTTATGAATGATAAACTGTTAGATCGGTATGTTTTATCTATCTTGCTAGTCCCCTGAGCACCTGGTGATCTCTCTAGGTTTAGTCGAGGTTGATCCAAGTACAGACGAACATATGTATGAGCCACACCACGGTACCACTGCAGCTGATGATTCCATTGATGCTTAGCATAAAGGACTGTTATTTTATTTTCATGTCTCTATTTTATTTTCGTCTACTGGTAGTAGATTTATCTCCACCGGACGTGACTTGAATTCTTGATACTCGAAACTTCATCTTTATATTAATCTTCATTTTTTAGTTCTTCAGTATTTATTTATTACTCATTTGAGTCAGTTGTATCTTTTACTTCTGTGGATGAGATATAGATTGCCTTGTCAGTTCTAGACTTCTATACTTGTGAGATTATAGACAATATTCTGCCGTCGACACTGTAGCATAGGCTGGGGACATGCACTCATATCCCGAAAAACGGGTGCGGATCGTGACAAAATATCTTCAAAAGATAATCAAAATATAAAATATAAATTGATTACATTTGTATTTATTTTCATATAATTAACCAAAACTAATTTCACAGATAATAGAACTTTAATGTACCAACAATAACATATATTAAAATATCTCAAATCCATAAAAGGTCTCAATAAAACATAATATTGAGAACAACAACAAAATCTATTACATAATAAAGTCTAGTACATAACAGATAAGATTCATCCTAGTACTACTTAGGATCCAGCTCTTTCCATCATCAAACTCGAACCTATAATCCGAGCTCATCAATCGATCTGCACATAAAAATAGATGACAATTAATATTTTAGTTTTCAAAATGACATACAAGTAACAAATCCATACCACATACAGGTAACAACACAACAACAAAAAACTCCAGTTCTCTCAATAATAACACAATAATTAAATTCCAGTTCTCTCAAGTGAACAACAAAACAAAGTAAAAAATCCAAACCACATACAGGTGTTGTAGAAGGCAAAACTATATCCAGTAACTATTGAAGCTCAAACAAAACTATATCCAATAAAGTGACAGATACATAAAAGTTGAAAACTATATCCAATAAAGTGACAGATACATAAAAGTTGTCGTAAAAGGCAATAACTTTAGGTAGTAGAAAAAATTCCATATTACTAAATCACAAACAAAACAAGTAGATAAAGTGATTTGAAATGCCTCCAGTAGGTAGAGTAGGATGGAGAACTTGTGTGTGTAATACAAGAGTGTACCAGTGAATAGGGGCAATTGGAGCTGCAACAAAGGGTCTATAGGGGTGTGTGTAGTTCTAGACTGCAATATGTATGCAGTAGAATACTGTCCATGAACTAAATGGATCTAAAGTTCACCTTGTTTCGGAGTCTCTATAGACTCCAACCAAGGCTTCAGCCTTGTCGTAGAAGCTGTCCTTAAGTGATAAGAAGATACTTTGTAAACCACTTCCACCCTCTAAAACTTGATCGGCCCTGGCCTGATCACGACTTCAACCTAATGAATCCAGCAACCTTCGCAACATTCAAATTGTCCAAAGCATACTTCGTCGAGGATAAAGAATGGGAATGGCTTGTAACTGAAGCAGTATATAAAGAAAAATGAAGGAGAACTTGATTTAGAGAACCTAACTTCTGATATTACGAAAAATCTTCTACATACTAGGCTTCCTAATTAACTAGTAATGTGTATATACCAAGATCACTCCCAAAATATTAGAAAGAAACCAAAACAAACTGCATTTAAGAAGTGATATTATATGATATCCTTGTCAGTTTGGCAAATATGACGACGAACTGCAACATGTAAACACAAGGATAAAGTTCGGGAAATTGTCCAAAGAGATGAAATGAGTCAGTAAGAGTTCTTAAAATTACAAAATAATAATAATAATATAATAATAATTGGAGACTTAATGTTATCAGTTAATGCTATGAAAGGAGGACTACAATTACTACATGAAACAAGTCGGTAAGCATTCTTGGACGAATTTCAGGAAATCACTGATATGCAGCAAGCATTACTTAGGTAAACACAATTTCGCACAGGTGACATCTTTTCAAAAAACCCAAAATATTGAACCAGTTAAGAAGCAAGTTTAAGAAACTCTAGTAAGAGTCATTAAAGATTTAACAGATTCATGACAAAGACATCATATGACAAATTATAAATTAGATGCCATTTTGCCATAGTAAACATACCTATGAATTGAGAAGAGTAAGGCAAGCGCTGCAACAGTCTTCTCTCCACCTGATAACTACTCCATATCTCTGAAGCGCTTTGTAGGAGGCATGGTTGTATACTTAATTCCATGCAAGAAAGGGTCATCATCATTCTCCAGATTAAGGTATGTTGTTCCACAACAACAATAACCATATGACCATTCTCTTTTAGGCGCATCTGTACAAATTCAAGAAGTTCACCCTTCCCTTTAAGAAACATAGAGTAGTGAAATACCTTTTCCAATAAATAAACATTTGCATCCTCGCAACAAGAAATCCGGCATAAGAAACTACTTCAAAGACTAGAAAGGTCAGTAATTTTTTAGAAAAGTACATAGCAAAGTATCTCTAATGATAAATAGCATGTTACGGTGTGACCTTTCAAGAGAGTATAATGCCATAGGAAACTACTTCAAAGACCAGAAACTCACTACTGTAGCTACCCATTAACTTCACAACACCTGTACCATTTTCGATACTTCCAGCTTCCACATATGCAGCATTGATTGCTCGTTATTCCACAGAAAGTAGGAATGGCTTTATATGATTATAAAGAAAATAGGAAGGGTCTATATTCAAAAAAAAAAATTGTATAGCTAAGTGTTCAAAGAAAAACTGCAGATGCCCAGTTCAACTAAGATTTGGTCAATGATTTACAATGGCAGGTTCTCTTAATTTTATGTGCTGAGTTTTGGATCCAATTGTTGCAGAAGCATTTCTGTGCTGAGTTTTGGTCGATGACTGTTAAGTGTGCTTGTTATGCAATGTATGTAACTAGTAGTAACATAAACAACGAACAAGCATTATTCATTACATAAATAGGTAACACTTGGATGCTTTCTAAGTTTGTTACATATAGTGTTCAACTATGAGTTAGCCAATTAGGAGAGCTTGTGAATAATATGGTGAAGAATATTTAATTCATTCCCAGGCCAAAAAAAGCCAAAGAACTCGAAAATATTTCTCTTCAGCTTATGTACCTGTAAAAGAAGAAAAACGATAGTTATAGAGCTCATGTCACTAGTATGTGTAAAGAAAAGAAGAAAACAGGTTGTAGGTTTCAGAAATAAACAGGTTGGTTATAACAATATTATGTGACAAAGATAACATATACGCTCCAAATTTAAGTATCTTGACGTTAATAAGTATGGATCTTCAGTAAAGAAGGAAGAAAACATATTAATAAATAAAAAAGAGTATTCTATAAAGAGTCTAACTAGCCCTCTTTCTTTATAGTTGTAGCAATAACGTGTATATATGATCTCACTTGCACTTTGCGAAAGAGAAAAAGGACCAACTGTTGAGAATCAATAAGGGTCTTTTTGTCCCACATCGGAATATGTTATATGTAGAGGAGCTAGACTCCCTATAAGTAGTGAAGTAGTCCATCAATAAAATTATCAATCCATTATTTTCTACATGGTATCAGAGCCATAACTCTCTCTCTCTCTCTCTCTCTCTCTCTCTCTCCACAAAAAAAAAAAAATATTTAAACCTGCCCCCTTCTCCCAGCCCCCCCCCCACCCACCCCCTCCCAGGCCGCCCCCCCCCCCCAAGCCGTCCCCCCACTCCCAGCCCCTCTCCTGCCGACCCCCCCCCAAGCCGCCCCCCACTCCCAGGCCCCCCCCCCCTCCACCCCCAAGCCGCCCCCCCCCCCCTCCACCCCCAGGCCGCCCCCCACCCCCTCCCAGGCCGCCCCCCCCCCCCCCAAGCCGTCCCCCCAACCGCCAGCAGCCCTCCCCTCCACCCCCCGCCCCCCAGCAGTCCCCCCGACCCCCTCTCTTGACATGGAAACCCTAACCCTAGCCCTAGCAGCCCCATCCACGCCCTAACCCTAACCCTAGCCGCCTTTTTTTTTACAAAAAAAAAAAACTGGCGTATTTCGAATAGAGACGGCTGTCAAATGCTTTATTTGCACAATCTCTGTTCCTCGCTTACGCCGTTTGGAACTAACAAATGCTTTATTGGTTATTCCTTCTTCACATCGGGATCTATAGAGAGACTGATCATGTCTTCTCTGGTGTCCTGACGTGTTCACTTTACATGCGCGCCGGTGCTGGCCAAGTTAGTAGCGCATTAGTAAAGTCTCTGGCGTTGAAGAAGACGACGTAGACGGCGAAGACGACGAAGACGACGACGTTGGGTCAGTTGCAGACCCGACGACGACGAAAAGACGACGAATAGGGTTCACAGTTGAAGACGCCATGGATTCGATCAGTGGCAAACTGACGGCCGAAGAGATGCAGGCCTTGGTTGATGATATCTTATCAAAGAGATTAACCGAGGCAACCCCACGTGTGATCCATACTGATGTGGATCCGTCACCTTACAAAATGGGGAAGCTGGAGAAGCTGGAGACGAAGTTGGAAGGAACGTCCAACTACTTGAAGTGGTCGCGACAGGCGATGCGGACGCTGAAGGGACGTGGCTTGGTTGGCTATGTCACTGGCCAAGCCAAGGCCAGCCGATCACTCCGCAAAGGAGTTTGCTGTTTAGGAGATTGTCAACAACGTAGTAGCTGGGTGGTTGACTGCCTCATTAACCGACCAGGTGTCGGGCAATGTCGAGACAATGGAGGCTGCTGCGGATATATGGCGGACTCTAAAAGATATGTACTCCGGCTCGGACAACCCTATGCGGGTCTTTCAACTACAAGATGAACTCGATAGGGTGACCCAAGACGACCGTACCATCTCTGAGTACGCAGTCCTGTTGAAGAAGTACTGGTCTGATCTGGATCATTATGATCCTCTTGGGATGGAAGATGCACAAGTCGAACCGGCGTTCGCTAAGTACTTTCAGACGTTCCTGGCTATATTTCGCGGCAGCGTATGATGAAATTCCTGAAGGGACTACACCCTGTGTTTGAGCAGAGACGGAATATCCTCCTATCCCAACCCACGCTTCCGACCTTGGAAGAAGCTATAGCCGTCATGACACAGGAAGAAGCTCGACTGAAATTAATGCCCAACAAGGGCTCCTACCAGGGGGAGCGAGCCAAGGTTGAAAAGTCTGCCCTTGCTGCCTTCAATCAACCTCCATCTGTTGGTGGTGTTTGCCACAATTGTGGCGACTCCGGACATTACATCCGATTTTGTCCAAAACCCTTGCGAAATCAGTCTACTGATCGAGGACGGGGTCGTGGAGGCCGACGTGGTAGTAGAGGAGGATATGCTGGTAGACGGGGAGGACACAAAACGCATCTGGTGGAGGAAGGGGGAGAGAATCAACTGGCTGAAATAACCCCGCTTGAGCGGGAGTTCCTTGAGAAGTTGCGAGGCACAAAGCTGGGTTCGGCCGACAGTCCTGGGGCGTCTTCTACCTCGGGGGATCTCAGGAGTTGCTTTGCCCAAACCAGCACCGGTAATCCTGCCCGTGCTCTTGCATCAGTCCATCAGCCAGGATGGATAATGGACTCTGGGGCATCTCGCCATGTCACGGGATCCCGTGGTGCGTTTCAGGACTATACTCACCTGCCATTGCCGGAGAGTATTCAGACCGCTGATGGTACATCCAGCCCTGTAGTGGATAAAGGCACTGTCGCATGCACCCCTTCCATCACTCTAACCAATGTATTATATGCTCCATCTTTTCCTGTCAATCTTCTATCCATTAGTGCCATTATACTTGATCTTAACTGTACTGTTTCCTTTGACATTCCTACGGTGACTTTTCAGAAGAAGGGGACATGACGACGACTTGGGACTGGCACATGGCATAAGGGGCTGTGGTATTTAGACAGGACTGGACTGGACAACGCATTGGCATCCTTGGTCGCAGCCGCACCACCAGAAGCTTCCTGTCGCAGTGTTGAAGCCGACTTGCTACTCCACCACCAGCGTGTCGGTCATTCCTCTTTTCAGGTTATTAGTCGCATGTATCCGTCCTTATATCAAAGGGCTGATAAGAGAAATTATTTTGTGATGCTTGTGAGTTGGGAAAACATACCAGAAGCTCGTATGTGAGCTCGGGGAATAGGAGTTCAGCTGCTTTTGACATGATACATTCGGACGTATGGGGCCCTTGTCCTACAACCGGAATTAACGGCTTTCGATGGTTCGTCACCTTTATTGACTGTTATACCCGCGTGACATGGGTCTACCTTATGAAGAATAAAAGTGACGTCCTTGAGGCCTTTCGGGATTTTCATCGACGGGTGGAAACACAATATGGCGCTAAAATTAAGTGTTTCCGGTCTGACAATGGGACGGAGTATACTAATAAGCGGGTTGCTGAGTATTTTTCCACTCATGGAATACTACATCAAACTTCATGTGCTTATACTCCGGCACAAAATGGTGTGGCTGAACGAAAGAACAGACACCTGCTAGAAGTCGCACGGACGATGATGCTGGCTATGAATGTCCCGAAACACTTATGGGGGCAGGCTATATTGACGGCCTCTTATCTCATCAACAGAATGCCATCTCAAGTATTGGACTGGAAGACACCGTTGGAGATGCTTACTGGGGCAACTACATACACTGTTCCACCGAAAGTTTTTGGATGTGTGTGCTTTGTCCAAGATAATAGGCCAGGCGTTGGCAAACTGGATCCTAGGGCAGTTAAATGTGTCTTTGTCGGTTACACGGCGACTCAGAAGGGATATGCCTGTTGGAGTCCAGTCGAGCGGAAGATGTTTGTCAGCATGGACGTTACATTCAGAGAACTCGAACCATACTATGGTTCGGATGAAGGTTCAGCATTTGGTGACACACCAAACACAGATGGTGTTCGATGTGAGGGGAAGATAATAAGCCCAAATGTGGTCGTCGGATCGGTTCCGTGTCCGGTTGTCGAAAACTGGACGAAAGGGGAAGAGCACAGTGACTCAGATACAGAGAATGAAGAAGACGATACATATGTTACGCAGGGGGAACAGCAGACAAGGGAAAAGGAGCTCCAAGTCTACAGAAGGAGACAACAAAAGTCCAGTACTGTGCCTATGCCGTGCCCTGTGCCTACTGTACCAAGTCCCTCGTCTACTCCTGCTCCAACTCCTGAAGATGTTGCCCCCGCACTGAATCACTCGGATTCTGATGCGGATCTCTCCGACTCGGATGGTATGATCTCTCCACCACCTATTGCTTCCTTAAGGAGATCTTCTCGCATCAATGCGGGTAAGGCTGCTGCTCGTTTTGATGATTACGAACATGACATTGCCAACTTCTTGTCTTATTCTAACATTTCTTCGAATTATCGAGCCTTCATTGCATCGTTAGACTCTACTTCGTTGCCCAAGTGTTGGCAGGAAGCAAAGAAAGATCCAAGGTGGAAAGCTGCAATGATGGAAGAACTTGGGGCACTGGAGAAAAATAAGACATGGGAGCTGGTTCCATTACCCAAAGGGAAGAAAGCTGTGGGATGCAAATGGGTGTACACAGTGAAAGAGACGCCAGAAGGAAAAGTAGAGCGATACAAGGCGAGGTTGGTTGCAAAAGGATTCACACAGTCATATGGAATAGACTATGATGAGACGTTTGCCCCAGTAGCAAAAATGAGCACCGTGAGAACTCTGGTCTCCATTGCAGCGAACTATGGGTGGAAGCTGTACCAGCTGGATGTGAAGAATGCCTTTCTTCATGGGGACCTGCAAGAAGAAGTATACATGGAGCTCCCGCCAGGGTGCTACGCGACGGAATCAAACGGAGGGACGTCGCAAGGAAAGGTGTGTAAACTGAAGAAGTCGCTATACGGGCTCAAGCAATCTCCTCGAGCCTGGTTTGACAGATTCAGAAAGGCTGTTACAGGCATGGGATACCGTCAAACAAATGCAGATCATACGGTCTTCCTCCAGCATGCAAGAGGCCACATCACTATACTTGTTGTATATGTGGATGATATAGTGATCACAGGTGATGATGAAGTCGAGATCACTAAGCTGAAGTCAAAACTCGCGAAGGAGTTTGAAGTGAAGGATTTAGGAGCGATGAGGTACTTTCTAGGTATCGAGGTGTGTGAAGGCGAACAAGGAATTGTTCTCTCACAGAGAAAATACATACTAGATCTGCTGAAGGAGACAGGAATGCTGGGATACAAAGCAGCAGTCACTCTAATTGACCAGAAGTGCAAGTTGGGAGCAGAAGCAGGAAAGCCAATTGATCGTGAAAGATATCAACGACTTGTAGGGAGATTGATTTATCTGGGGCACACTCGCCCTGATATCTCATTTGCGATAAGTGTAGTGAGTCGCTACATGCATGATCCAAGAAAGGGTCATATGGAAGCAGTATTTCAGATCTTGAGATATCTGAAAGTAACGCCGGGAAAGGGGCTATGGTTCAAGAAGAATGGACGCATAGAAGTTGAGGGATACTGTGATGCAGACTGGGCGAGCTGCATAGACGACAGAAGGTCTACCACGGGATACTGTGTTTTTGTAGGAGGAAATCTGGTCTCATGGAGAAGCAAGAAACAGTCAGTGGTAGCACAGTCGACAGCTGAAGCGGAATACAGAGCAATGACTCTGGGAGTGTCAGAGTTGCTGTGGGTGAAAGCATTGCTGACAGAGTTGCAGCTGGATAAGGGAGCACCATTGCATCTTCTGAGCGATAGTCAAGCTGCAATAAGTATAGCTAACAATCCAGTTCAGCACGACAGAACGAAGCACATCGAGATTGATCGATTCTTCATCAAGGAGAAGCTGGAACAAGGGATACTGAAGATTGACCATGTCCGCTCAGAAGAACAAGTTGCAGACTGTCTGACTAAGGGTCTTAGTTCATTAAGTCTGTCAAAGCTATGTAACAAGATGGGGATGATCAATATCTATCGCCCATCTTGAGGGGGAGTGTTGAGAATCAATAAGGGACTTTTAGTCCCACATCGGAATATGTTATATGTAGAGGAGCTAGACTCCCTATAAGTAGTGAAGTAGTCCATCAATAAAATTATCAATCCATTATTTTCTACGCCAACTACTAATGCAAAGTGAATTCTTTATTTGTTTTGGAGCATAAAGAAATCTTTAACATTCAAATACTAAAATCTAGAAAACATCCCATTAATAAAATCAAAAAATTATGTACCTGATTGAAACGATCGCAACCTTGTCCAAGAAGCTTAATTTACTAGCTGATGTTCAACAAGCAATTTGAGATATATCTGTGCATATCACCTTATATTGAGTTATGTTCTCATTATGATATCCCAACGCTTGGTCATAGTTGTTGCTCAATGCTTCAAACTGAGCACACATCAATTTCTTTATGGACCAATCAATACAGAACCATCATCTCTGGGTTGGCAGATCAATATTAAACATAAAAAACATCAATTGGAAACTGAGCTTAATTAGGCAACATGTTCACACTATGCATTCTTATAACTAATGAAATTCAACTTTTCCAGCCATATAATACTAGTGATCTCTAAAACATTCCATCTTATCATGTCCACCATGTCTGAAGACATCGTAATCTAGACCAACAGTCCCATAAGGAGCTAGATTCCCCTATTTGATCTTTAGTGATAATCATTGCACTATTATAAGTCTTCCTCTCCTATAAACATTTTACTTCCCAGATAGATTTTTGGGTTTAAACAATTTTTTCTCTGATATGGGGACCTTCTCAATTGAACCAAATGGTGAGGGGCCCTATCACGGAAAGAAAAAGATTCATGTCTAAAATTGAAACATACCACTTGCCTGTTTAAGTTATATCCATTTTAGTTGGCTCAAGACCAGTGTTGTAAAAATTCCTCTAGGCGGCCGACTAGTCCCCGACTAGTCGCTAGTCGGCCGCCGCCGACTCGACTAGGGACTAGTCCCCGACTAGTCACTTGTCGGCCACCGTCGACTCGATTAGGGGCTGGTCCATCCAAAAATTGGCTAAATTGGTACTAGTCTGGGCTGCCGTCGACTTCATCAAGGCAGTTGCCGTCGACTCTTTACTTTGTTGCTGCCTTTTTTCTATTTTTAAAAAAAAGTGACTAGCCAACTCCTTTTTTATTTTTATTTTTTCTTTGTTATCTCTTTGCTACTGTTGTTGTGGCTTTTTTTTTAATTTTTGCTTGTTACTTTTTTTTTGCTTTTGCTTGCTACTGCGGCTGTAACTCTCCGTGCAAAATAGTAAGTTGTTAACATATTATTTAAAGATTTATCGAAATAGAAATTTGTGCAAAATAATGAATAAGAAAATGCACTGCAATAACTAAAAGTTCAACAATTAACATATTATTTTTTAAAATATTTTTATAACATATTACATATATATATTCATTAAAAATTCTAAACCGACTAGTCCCCGAGTAGTCCTCGAGTAGTCCGATTAATCCGTAGTCCCTACAAACCGACTAGCGGCCGACTAGCGATTTTTACAACCTTGCTCAGGACCAACTCATGAAACAGTTTAGTAGATGGTACACAATCATCTGACTCCTGTGGGCCAGAGTGAGCTTGCTTGTCATATTATCCCAGTTTCTTTTGATCCTTAGTTTCTTGATCGTCAAACTCTTATATAATACTAGTTGTTCGATCATATAGGTGTTAAGCCAGTCCTCAAATATGTACGACACACCAAAATCAGTGGTGTGTCAGCTTTTGTGGCACTCGTATTTGGGTTTATACAATCCAAATTGCAAGCAATGAGCTTAGTTGAGCGTTACTAAGTACCTGTGGAGCTTCAAATATTTCAGTTACATTAGAGTGTTCAGTTAACATGTGTTCTTAACAATACATCATTTCTGAGGAAACTGATTTATAATAGAACTAAAAAATAATAGCATACACAACTATATTCTAGAGTACCCATTAGAATCAACTGGAGACAGAAAAGTCAAAAATTCCAATGGTTATTTTGGCAACGTCAATAATTCAATCAAAAGACCAAATTTTCAAGGGATCTACATGAACAAACTGAATAGGGGGGAGAGATATACCATTTGGAATGTCTTGTAGCTTCATTCCAGATCCCTGAAACATGGAAAAAAAAAGAACTCAGGAAACGCTTGTTCATGACAAGGGAATAAGTTAATATAAACATAAGCATACATACCTGAAATACATAGTACCCATAGTGAAAAAATGTGTACCAAGAGTGGGTAGGGGGGGGGAGGCGAACTACGAATTCATTTATGAGTGTAGTTATTTCTTTCACAACAGAATCAATACACTCCATAAAATTAGGACATAAGTTTGAGTGGGTGTTCCATAAAGGAGAGCAACTAAAACCTGCAACACCCAGTATAGAGATATGGATAGGTAAGCTTCTGCAATGATTGACCAGAACTCAGCACACCATAAAAATTAGGATAGAAGTTGAGTGGGTGTCCCATAAAGAATGGATTGGTAAGCTTCATTTTCTAAGTTCATATTTATGTGAGAACATTCTTCACGATGCTTAGTTCAAGCATTTCTGTGCTGAGTTTTTGTCAATAATTTACAATGACAGGTTCACTTAATTTTCTGTGTTGAGTGGATCCAATCCATCTTTGATGGAGAAAGACAAAAATAAATAACTAATAATGTGCCATGTAATGACATAATTGGATGCAATCTCTCAAAACTGTTAAGACTTAGGTTGCTTTATTAGTTGGCAATATTACTGATTATGTTTAGACTGTTGATCATAGTGATGTCGTACCTGGAGGTCAACTTTAAGAATAATATTCAGCTGATGCCTGTCTAGTCCAGACTGCTTTCCTACTGGAACAATAGAAACAATGGAAGAGAGAGTGTAACCTCTTTTAACCAAATTCTGGATTTTTTTCGAATATTTTTAAATTTTTATTTCTTTTGAATTTTTCCTAAATCTTTGAAAATCGTGAAATTCTAATATTGAGAAAATATTTTCGATCGTAACTTGTTATCGATATTTTGTTAGGCTATTGGTTTTGTAAAAACTATTTTATGTGAGATTATATTCTATTGGAATCTCCTTTTTCATTTCCTTGAATATATATAAGTTATAAATATTTATTTTTGAATACGTAAAAAATTTGTCAAAATATTATCGTAAATAAATATACTTTATTCAAATCTATTTGAATCATATAGTTTCCAATAACGATTGCAATTAGCAAGCTAATAGTTAGTAAACAATTGTTAGCGGTTAGTGATAAGTTAGTTGTTAGTGTTCTACTAATTCCCTAATTCTATTACATTTACATCCATGCCATTAGGATTTCTATCATACACTATAAATATTGGGGACTCCACAATATTTTTACAATAAACAAATTTCTACCCTAATTTCCTCCCTAGCAGCCGCATAAGCCCAACTACCTGCTTCCCCACCCACTGCCTCCCGACACCAAAAACGCCACAGGCCATCGCTGTGAGCTTCCCTCCTCCCTACGGTCAGCAGTCACCACCCCATTCGCTACCCCCACGGCATTGTTGCCACCACCCTATCCTGGGCCAGCCTTCCTGTCCAACTAGTGGCACCACCAGTGCCCGCAACCACCATCACCATTCACAGCACCACCAGCACACAGCACCTCGGCCAACTTCGACCCCGACTACCACACCGCCCGGCCAACGATTGGCCACCGCACCTCCGCTTTCGTCTCCTCGACTACCACCGCATCACCCTACCACTAGTACACCACCACCTCCACCATCACAACTCGCCACATCCACCAACACCGCGAAACCACCACCGCCACCAACACAAAGAATAAAGGGAGAGAACTCACCTGACCGGCCAATCTCACCGGCGACGAACCCGTCCCCAGAGCCGCCTCGAATCCGAGCCCACAGCGTCACGTCTCCCCATCCCTCCGCCGTGCGCTGCCCTTGGCCCGTCTCCTCCTTGTAGCTGAGCCTCCAACGTCGGCGTCCAGCGTCGATGATGACCCCCGCTACCAGAATTTGTGTCCGGCCACTCCTTCCTCGTATGGTAGATCGGATCATGTCGCCTTCCTCCGCCCCTGGGACAGAGTCCCGGCGACCGGAGTCCCCAGGCGAGCCCACCGACGAGCGAGCCCGGCTCCCCACCGAAGCCTCCTGTGAGACCTCCTTCCCCCTCCTTTCTTTTTCTCTCTCTCTCTCATTGATCGCTCCCTCTTTGCCACTTTCTCTGTGAAATAATCTTGAGAATCTTGGGAAGAAAATGGAAGAAGCTGCCGATTGGAACCCCTTTTTTTTTTAGTAATTTTGGGTTAGGTTTAAGGGTCCGACTATATGCACCCACCTATTTCTAAGTTGATTCCAACTTTTCTGAGTAACTTAAGTTGTATTGTTAAATGACTGATTTATCATTTTTCTATTTCTAACTCTACACCCCAACCTATCTTCCTCAAACCCAAAAATCCTAGAAGACATTATTTGAAGCTTAAAGAAATTACAATGAAGGGCCAAAGTAATGATAGAAGATCTCCCTACTAATGTTTTTGTTTCGAGTAGTGATTGGGCTGTTTCGATTTTGAAAAACAAAAAACAAAATTCGCGAACTGTTCGACCTGAACGAGTCGGACAAATTCGTATTGTTCGACATACACAGGTCGAACATATTAAAAGTGTTCGACATACACAGGTCGAACGTACAAATTCATACTGTTCGACCTGTGATGGTCGAACAAATATAAACTGTTCGGCAGGATGTTGTCGAACAGAGTAGGAAAGTTCGACTGTCGTGAGCCGAACAGTTTGACATCCGTCCGACAAACCAGGGTCGAACAGTGTCGATGGAAACCCTAAAAATTTTTGCGTTTTCGTTCGAAATTTTAGGGTCGTACAAATGGGAGAGTTCGGTTCGAAAATGGGGTGGAGGAGGAGGAGAGTTTTAGGGTTAGGTTGGGATGGATTTGAATGTGTGTTTGGGGTTTGGGGTAGACTTAGAAATAATTGAATGATATGGTGGATTGGGGTGGGGTTATGTTTCATTTGGGTTGGGGCATTTCTGTCCAGAATTGGGATAGACTTAGAAATTTGTCCAGTCTAGTTTTCTATTAGTGGGGTAAACTTAGAAATTGGGGTCAACTTAGAAATAGGTGGGGTGCGTATAGTCGGACCCCTTCACAATATCTTCTTTAATTTTTGTCACATAAGCTTCACAATTGACTTGACAATTGCATTGGAGAAGAACTTTTGAATAAAATTTTGTCATTCCCATGTGGCATTAACTTTTTTCCAAAGTCACAATAGGGTTGGAGATGCTCTAAGTTTAGATTTTTTTTTTTTAGTAAATGAATGATTAGTCAGCAGCTGGGTTATTATTATTTATAACTAATACTGTAATGAGGGATCAGATTTTCATTTAAATCTATATTGTCAATTAATGATTGTTAGGATTAAGGTTTGTAGGGTTGTTTGGGCTGCGAAGTTGTTTGGGCTGAGCCTAGCTAATGGGCTGAATTATTTTGCTGGAACCTTGGACATTAGGATTGTTTGGGCTGAGCCTTGGGTATAAATATACATATAATACTTGTATATACGTATAATATTATGTATATTTATATACATATATTTGTATATAGAGTTGTCAAGACGGGCCGGCGGGGCGGACCGACCCGTAACCCACCATAACCCACCATTTGGCGGGGCGGGGCGGGCCGACCCACCATTTTGACGGGCTGAAAAAATTCCAACCCAGGCCAACCCACCGGCGGGCCGCGGGCTAGGCGGGCCGGCCCGCTTAATTTTTTAAAATTTATAAATTATTGTTTTGTTTCTTAAAAGGAAAAAAAATTATATATATATAATATTTTCTACTCACTCTCATATGCATCAAATTACAAGTAAAATACAAGAAACAGTATAATAGCAGATATTTCTTTAAAACACCTTCATTCATGTAAATAAATGACCAAATTTAATATTTTATACGTCATTACTTGCATTAAATGAGAATTTTTATCATTTATAATACATATCTCATATATGTGCTAAATAAAAAAATTAAAAATTTTATAAAAAAATAGATGGCGGGCCAACCCACTTGGCCCACGGGCTAGCCCACCGCGGGGCGGGCTACTAGCGGGCCAGCCCACCTAGGCCCGCCTATTTGGCGGGCTCCTAAATGCTCGGCCCAACCCACCTTTTTGGCGGACAGGACGGGCCGGCCCAACGGGCTTAGCCCATTTTGACACATATAAAGACAGTTTATTAAATTATTTTAGGCGATGGGCTTGGGCCTAAACGAATAGTTAAAATTATTGCTTCTACTTTGGGGCTTAGTATATTTATAAATATTGTGGGTATACTATGAATAAAATTGAATTTTGGGCATATATATATATATATATATATATATATATATATATATATATATATATATATATATATATATATATATATATGCGGATCAAAAGTCCCCCTTAGAAAGCCCCCCAAAAATCTCCCTCACTCTAATCCGTAATTTAATTTTAATATTAATATTAATATTAATGTTAATATTAATGTTAATATTAACATTAAATACTAAAATTAACATTAAACTTAACGTTAAAATTAATATTAACATTAACATTAACATTAATATTAACATTAACATTAACATTAATATAAAAAAAATTAAAAAAATTTTAATATTAACAATAACATTAATATTAACATTAATATTAACATTAACATTAATATTAACATTAATATTAACATTAATATTACGAATTAGAGTGAGGGGGGTTTTTGGAGGGCTTTCTAAGGGGGGCTTTTGATCCGCTCCCATATATATATATATATATATATAATTTAGTTTATATAATACAAACTGATTCATGGGTTTCAACTATTATCTAAGAATATTTTATAAATAAAATATAGTTTCTAAACGTTATAAAAAAAAATTCAAAGATAAGTTATATGCATTTAGTGATGTTTTCGCTTAAAATCGTAGATTATGACTATTATAGTCGTTTCCTATATCTTGATTTGATTATCGTGTCGAACTCTATTTTTGGGTTTCTATATGCCAAACTAGACTATTTAGACTATTCTGGACTCGATGGAATTGTCTATGCTATCATTTGGGGCCATCTTGTAGAGTATAGCATCATTACCTATTACGTGTCGATACGTTCGTGTCGCGCATATCGACTCTAACAAATTGAGTCGAGTATATTCTCTGATAATTTTCGGTTTATGGTATTTTCTATGTTTCCTGTATTTAGTGTAGATATCCATGACGTCTTGACACATTGGGTACACGGATTGTTATTTTCTGGTTCTCGTCATAAGATACAATTCCTTGTATATCTTGGTGTATCTTGTGCAGGCCTCGTTGTTGTTCTTGTACTTGTATGGATACTGATTTTCGAGAAGACTTGCTACCTTCTCAGAGTATTCCGTGTCATAACGTACCATAGTTGGATCTACTATACCAGTCGCGGGCGTGGAGCAGTAGTATAGATATGTGGTCAATACCCTCCTTGTGCATGTATTGTTTCTTGTGAGTGTTAATCATACCCTCACGTATGATTAACCAGGCCATAAAATCTTGTGCAAGTTCCCAAGCCAGCCACATGTCGAAGCTAGTACTCACTCACATAGATAGTACAGATTTTTGACTCTTGTATATGATATAACATGTTTCACTATTCTTGCTCTTGTTTACAGTTTTACCATGCCATGCTACTTTCATGTACACTTTACTTATTTTCGTATAATCTCTCTATTTATTGTTACATAGTCCATATCATTTACTGGAACTATTTTTGGAAATATTCTTCGCTCCAATCCTGATTGGATAACTATTTTTTTAGGTAATGTTATGTCCCACACCGTGGACTTCATGAAACAGATTTTTCGATGTTCCATTTGTCGTGAATTGACTTCTGGGAGCTCTAGGCCATTATTTCTTTATTTAGATTGCGTTTTCGTTATCGGATTTATCTCCGATACATTCTTGTCATATATAACCATTTGTAGACTCTGGTTGATTAAGTGTTACTACTATCTTTCTTATTTTATATCTTCCTTAGCTGTATGTGATTTGAGTACAGGTTTTTATTGTAGATCATATATGTTGTAGTTACATACTGGGTACTTGACAACGTCCTACCGTCGATACTGCGGCGTAGGCTGGGCGTGGCCCACGTATTCGTGCCCCAATATCCGGGTACGGGTTGAGACACATTTTTATGGTGGCCCATACAGGCCAGTCTTCGCAGCTAATGTGAAGTCGTGGTAGTACTTAGGCTTAGTCGTGATATTGTGAGCCTGCCTTAGGATAAGGATTTTGAGTCATAGAATATTTTAGGAGTTTTGATACTCAATCACATATTAGGATCTATTGATAAGTCCAGGGATGACCCCTGAGAATCTTACTTTGAAAACTTTGTTGAGTCTAAATTCACTTGCTTTTGCTCCTCCGATTTTGAATACTTGTCCGTTGTCGAGCCCTATTCTTGCATTTAGATGAGTTTTATGGACTCTAAAAGGAACAAATGTGTAAAAGTTGAACTTATATACCATTAAGGTTGAGGAGAGAAAATGATTAGCCAATATTATATATAAAGGTCAAGAATTATTTTAGGCCATATTCAAGAAATTTCGAATCTTGACCAAGATAGTACCTTTGGGATGACCCTTGAGAATCTCACTCTAAAACCTACCTCAAAATCTATTTTTGTTTGTTTTCGTCTACTCCTTCTTGTTCATTGATCAAATCTTAGTGTTCGTTGTTAACTTTGATTTGGTAATGAGATGAATTTTTGGACTAAAATAAGGTATATTATGATGACATATTTGATGAGGACAACATGAAAGAAAAATGTTTGTTTTAGTTATGGAGTCTAGAATTTATTGCGACCATACTATCTGGTATGACAAAAACATAGAGCCTGATTTGGGGTATACTTTATCTTGGTTATAAAACTTAGAGTTATCGTAGCCATATCGGTTGGCATGATGACAATTCTAGATAACATGATTATAGGGTATATACCTTAGTTATGGACTCTATCATTTATTGCAGCTATGTTTACTAGCATGGCAAAAATTTTAGGTAACATGATTTTAGGTAGACATGTATGGTTATCAGATCATATCTTAAATTAGTTTACTCCGTTATGACCAGATGAGCAAGATAAACTTCTATTATCACTTTCTTCGTCTTGGTTACTCTGTCCTACTTACATCCATCAAACTATCTTATATCTATATCTGTTAGCTATACTTTAAAATCTTTTGAATTGCGTATCTCTTTACTTGGGAAAGGCCGAAGAAGTATCGTAATCATCTAGCTTGGAAAGGACGTAATTGTTATTAAGTGGTGAGCTTGGTAGGAATATAGAGCGTTGGACATTGAGATAGAATTAGTGGAAGAAAGATAAGACTGAGATTAGAAAAAAGAAAAGACTAGTAGTATCATTTTAGAAACGATTACACTAGAGAATTATTTTGAGTATGAATTATTTAGGAAAGAACGTAGGAGGATTTCGAGTAAAAAGAGCAGTAGAATATATATATTAATGGTTAGAACTGTAATATTTTGTAGATGTATTTTAGAACTGACAAGGATATTCGAGGTCGATTTGTTTTTGAGAACTTGAATATTTTTAGATTACTGATTCTTGAGATATTTTATATTCGAATTAAGGCTATGTTACTAAATTTAGGAATTTAAATAATAGAGAAGAGATTATTATCGCATGCGGTGATAATCTGAGATTGAGTAAAGGATTGGTAGGAGAATAATTGAGAACTGGTAGAACACAAAATTTTGAGTTATAGGAAAATCTAGAGACTTTGGGAAATTCTTAAGTTTAAGAAAAATAATATGTGAAAGTATAAAAGTTGAAAGAAATATGAAGGTTGAAGAAAAAAATATTTTTATATGGTATGGTGGCATTAGATTTGAGTATGACGAGAAGTATGATTTGAACAATGTTCAAGTATATTTTATAAACCTAATTCCGAGATTTCGGATCCGATTTAGGACAAGTTAGAGGAATTTGGACCTTCAAGATGACTACGTAGAGAGAGAAAAAGGGGGGATTTATAAGTTATAACAAGGAGTATTTTCCATGGGCACTGCCTTTGGAATAAAGGTCAAGTCTGTAGTATTTATAGAAAAGTTCAATCTTCATGGCCGAGGGTTTGATTTTGGTAGTAGTCGTATAAGGGTTGAACTTTCATGATTGAAGACCATGATTCTGTAGTGGTATGCCTGGACTTGTAAGATAAAGGTATAATTGGCAAATGATGACCAGATAAACTTGGTAGTAGTCGAGGTAGAATGAGATGATTTGACTTCCTTTTGCAATCATATCTTTGATTTTTCCTATCCTAGTAGAGAGATTGATTTCTCTATCATTTACTCATTCCTTAAATTCAATATAGTTGAAATTTTGATCCTCCTTGATCTAGACCAACCGATTTTGGTCATCTTCCTTATCGTGCCAAGGTTCTTGATTCTTGACCACACTCAAGTGATTCAAATTCAATCGTGACATGGATTTTCACCAATTTACTGCTCATGCCTAGACTACGATTATAATTTTTTTATCGTATCTAAATACTTTTTTGATCAAGTTTAGATTGACCTTATCCTTGATCGTATCGAAATTTCAATTATGATCGTGTTTGGATTTAAATGTCATTAGCACTCATGCCTAAACCTTCAATTTAATTCTTAATAATGACTAAGTTCCGTTCTAATCATGATTTGATTTAACCACTATTCTTCATGTTTAATCATGCCCAAATGACCTGGCATGACAAGACAACTTGATTCCAATGATTGTGATTCTAATAATCGCGACCATACATGTTAATCTAACTCTAAATCGTGCCTGAAAATTTGATCTTCGATCACGACTATTTGATTCGACTATGAACTTAGTCATGTTAGAAATTTGGCGTGATCGTGTCGGAATAATTTTTCTGTCGTGCCTAAATTTTGATTCTCTAGTCGCTCGTGCTCAAATTTCATTCTTAACCATACCTAGGTTTTAATTTTCTTTGTAGCATATTCCTAAATCATGCCTAAGTGATTTTAGTCATTCCAAAATTCTTAAGCATGTTCGAGCCTTGATTTCACCTGTGATCAAGTGGTTTTGATCCATAGAATTGATCGTGCCTATATAACCATGAATCTAACTTTATCGAGCCTAGATCCAATTGATCATTCTATACTTGGATCTGATTCTAACTTGATCGTAACGGAACGATTTTGATTTTCCTAATCACGACTTCCCACTTAAATTACTTGAATTTACTTCTAAATCGTGCCTATAAGACATTGACTTCAAAATCATGTTTATGCCTAAGTTTTATCTTTATTCATAACTAAGTTTTAATCTTGATCATGCCTATTCGAACCAAGATCTGGTTTTCACCTAAATCATTTCATACTCAAATTTCAATCCATTCTTCCATTCTTTTAGCCGTGATTGAGATCAAGCCTCAATAAATTGAGTTATTTCTAAATCATGCCTATATAATTTTGTTCGTAATGCGATTTTATTACGCCAAATCACTGGTCGTGCATAAATAATTTTTGAATTGATTATCTTGATCGTGCCAAAATCGTCATTCTTTGATCGTGCCAAATTTATTGAATAAACTCTTTATCATGTTTGATCTCCTGCCAACCTTAAATTTCGAAGACAAAATTTCTGTAAGGTGGATAGATTTGTAACCTCCGTTAACCAAATTCTGGATTTTTTTGAATATTTTTAAATTTGTATTTCTTTTGAATTTTTCCTAAATCTTTGAAAATCGTAAAATTCTAATAATGAGAAAATAGTTTCGATCGTAACTTGTTATCGATATTTTGCTGGGCTATTGGTTTTGTAAAAACTATTTTATGTGAGATTATATTCTATTGGAATTTCCTTGTTCATTTCCATAAATTTATATAAGTTATAAATATTTATTTTTGAATACGAAAAAGATTTGTCAAAATATTATCGTAAATAAATATACTGTATTCTAATTTATTTGAACCATATAGTTTCCAATAATAATTGCAATTAGCTAGCTAATAGTTAGTAAACAATTGTTAGCAATAGTGAGAAGTTAGTTGTTAGTGTTCTACTAATTTTCTAATTCTATTACATTTACATCCATGCCATTAGGGTTTCTATCATATCCTTTAAATATTGGGGACTCTCCAATATGTTTACAACAAACAAATTTCTAACCTAATTTCCTCCCTAGCAGCCGCCAAAGTGCCCAACTCCCTGCTTCCCCATCCACTGTCTCCTGATACCAAAAATACCACCGGCCATCGCTGTGAGCTTCCCCCTCCCTACGGTCTGTAGTCACCACCCCATTCGCCACACCCACGACATTGCTGCCACCACCCTATCCTAGGCCAGCCTTCTCGGCCAATTACTGGCACCACCAGTGCCCGTAACAACCATCACCATTCACACCACCAATAGCACACAGTACCTCGGCCAACTCCGGCCCCGACTACCATACCGTCCGGCCAACATTTGGCTACCCCACCTCCGCTTTCCTCTCCTCGACTACCACCGCATCACCCTACCACTAGTACACCACCACCTCTACCATCACAACTAGCCACATCCACCAACACCACGAAACCACCACCGCCACCATCACAAAGAATGAAGGGGGAGAACCCACCTGACCAGCCAATTTCACCGATGATGAACCCGTCCCCAAAGCCGCCACGAACCCGAGCACGTAACGTCATGCGTCCCCATCTCTCCACCGCGCGCTGCCCTTGGCCCGCCTCCTCCTTGTAGTTGAGCCTCCAGCGCTGGCGTCCAGCGTCGACGATGACCCCCGCCACCAGAACTCATGTCGGGCCACTCCTTCCTCGTTTGGTCGACCAGATCGCGCAGACCGTCCCCTATTCCTGGGACAGCGTCCCAGCGATCGGATTCCCCTGGCGAGCCTGCTGACGAGTGAGCTCGGCTCCCCGTCGAAGCCCCCTGTGATACCTCCTTCACCTTTCTTTCTATTTATCTCTCTCTCATTCTCACTGATTCTCCCTCTTCGCCTCTCTGTGAAATAAACTTGACAATGTTGGGAAGAGAATGGAAGAAGCTGCCGATTGGAACCCCGTTTTAGTAATGTTGGGTTAGGTTTAAATGGAGAGCAGAGCCCTTCTCTCTCTCCCTTCGTTTAGATTTATTTCTTTAGTGAATGAATGATTAGCCAGCAGCTGGGTTTTTATTATTTATAATTAATACTATAATGAGGGATTATATTTTCATTTAAACCTTATTTTCAATTAATGATTGTTACGATTAAGGTTTGTATGGTTGTTTGGGCTGTGAAGTTGTTTTGGCTGAGCCTAGCTAATGGCTAAATTATTTTTCTATAACCTTAGACTTTAAGATTGTTTGGGCTGAGCCTTGGATATCAATATACATATAATACTTGTATATACGTATAATATTATGTATATTATATACATATATTTGTATATATGTAAATGTATGCATATAAAGATAGTTTATTAAATTATTTTAGGCCATGGGCTTGGCCTCAACGAATAGTTGAAATTATTGCTTCTATTTTGGGGCTTAGATATATTTATAAATATTATGGGTATAATATGAATAAAAGTAATTTTTGGGTATATATATATATATATATATATATATATATATATATATATATGTAAACCAAAAAATATATATATATATATATATATATATATATATATATATATATATATATATATATATATATATATATATATATAAACCAAATTATATATATATATATATATATATATATATATATATATATATATATATATATATATATATATATATATATATATATATATATATATAAAATTTGGTTTATATATATATATATATATATATATATATATATATATATATATATATATATATACTGATTCATGGGTTTCAACTATTATCTAAGAATATTTTATAAATACAATATAGTTTCTAAACGTTATAAGTAATTTTCAAAGATAAGTTATATGCATTTAGTGATATTTTCCCTTAAAATCGTAGATCATGACTATTATAGTCGTTTCCTATTTCTTGATTCGATTATCGTGTCGAACTCTGATTTCGGGCTTCTATATGCCAAAGTAGGCTATTTGGACTACTATGGACTCGATAGAACCGTCTGTACCATCGTTTGGGACCATCTTGTGGAGCATAGCATTGTTACCTATTCCGTGTCGATATGTTCGTGTCGCACGTCGACTCCAACAAATTGAGGCGAGTACAATCTTTGATAATTTTCTGTTTATAGTATTTTCTCTGTTTTATATATTTATTGTAGATATCCATGATCTCTTGACACATTGGGCACACGGATTGGTTTTTTCTGGATCTCGTTATGAGATGTTATTCCTTGTATATCTTGGTGTATCTTGTGCAAGCCTCGTAGTTATTCTTATACTTGTGTGGACACTGATTCTCGAGAAGACTAGCCACCTTTCCAGAGTATTCTGTGTCATAACGTACCACGGTTGGATCCACTGTACCAGTCGAGGATGGGGAGTAGTAGTGTAGATATGTGGTTAATATCCTTCTTGTGCATGTATTGTTTCTTGTGAGTATTAATCATACCCTCACGTATGATTAACTAGGCAATAAATTCTTGTGCAAGTTTCCAAGCCGATCATATGTCGAAGCTAGTACTCACTCACATAGATAGTACGGATTCCTTACTCTTGTACATGATATAACATGTTTCACTGTTCTTGCTATTGTTTACAGTTTTACCATGCCATGCTACTTTCATGTACACTTTACTTATTTTCATATCATCTCTCTATTTACTGTTACGTAGTCCATATTATTTACTAGAACTATTGTTGTAAATGTACTTCGCTCCAATCCTGACTGGATGACTACTTTTTAAGGTAATGTTATGCCCCACACCTTGGACTTCATGATAACAAATTTTTCGATGTTCCATTTGTCGTAAGTTGACTTTTGGGAGCTCTAGGCCATTATTTTATTATTTCGATTGCGTTTTCGTTATCAGATTTTTCTAAGATACATTCTTGTCATATATAACCATTTGTAGACTCTGGTTGATTAAGTGTTACTACTATCTTTCTTATTTTATATCTTCCTTAGCTGTATGTGATTTGAGTACACGTTGTTATTGTAGATCACATATGTTGTAGTTATATACTGGGTACTTGACAGCGTTCTACCACCAATACTGTGGCGTAGGCTAGGCATGGCCCACGTACTCGTGCCCGAATATCCGGGTACGGGTCGTAACAGAGAGTGACCTTCCCTTCTCCAGCATTTACAGATATTCGTACATTCTATAGTGACCTTCCCTTTGATGAATATCACATAACACAAATCCTAGAAGTTGTGGAAACATAAAATTTCATAGGAAAAAATTGTTGGCTTATCCTTGAAGATATGCACATTAGGAAGATGAAATATGAGGAAGGAAGACCATTTTGTCCTTATGCTTGCAGAGGTTCATCCATGAGTAGTGTGAAAACTAGTAATAGAATCTTAACCTTATTCCCTTCTACTTGACAATTCCTCCAAGATATACGTGAATGCATATATATGCAATGACGCATTGGCACGTTAAAATTTAGAAGTCCTTTCCACCACACAAAACTCTTAATTGTGTTGTTCATATCCTAATCAAATTAGTAATACTGGCTATTGGAAATATATATTCACTTTGCATTTCTTTGTCTGATATATATTAGTGTATTATAAGTTTCTAAAATAAATGTAGTCTTTTGGAAATACTGGCTACCATTCTACTACAGAATTCATTTGATCTCTTATTTCTTGTCTTTATCAGTTGCTAAAATCCAATCTCCATATATATATATATATATATATATATATATATATATATATATATATATATATATATATATACATATACATCTAAAAGCATAATGGAATGTAAACATAAAGTTTCAAAGTTTCACAACAAATCAGCTCAAAAAAGGAAGAACTCTCAGAAAACAGAGCAAAATCCTCAAAGAAAATTCTTAAAAAAATCAAAAGAAACATAAAATTTGCAGTAATTTGGCTCTGACTTAAAAAGAAAACTACGAAATTGAACTAAAAAAAAGAATTCCCTTGAAAAAATAGAGCATTCTGAAGAAAACTCGAACATTGTACTAATCCAACTCAAGGAAAGACAACAAAACTCTAACTAAAAAAACAATAACTTGTGGAAAAGTGAGCAAAATCCACCAAAATTAAACATGAAATTGAGAATTTCGCAACAAAAACTCAAGCTTTAAAATGAATTCAGATCTAATGTGACGAGAACTACCAAAATTTGATTCAAACACAAGAATTTTAAAAAACCACACATAATCCACAAAAATTTCACAAAAAAAAGCCAAATTCGACAACAACAAAAATCGAGATTTAGAAATTTCCGACCTAACTTGAGGAAAAGGCCCCAAAATTCGATTCAAAACACAAGACCTATCGACAAAATTGGATAATCGACGTAAAATATGAACAAAATCAGAGAATTCGAAAATGTAGGAGAGCATGAATCTGAGATTGGAGATTCAAAGCTCGTAAAATTGACGAGGTGAATCGATCTGAGATGAATCTAGAGATGTGCTAGGGTTTGGGTTTATATGACGCAGAAAGAACGAGAGCAGGAGCAATAGTAAACTACAAAGCGAAGTCGACTCTTCTCAACTAATATTGGATGTCTAAATCTATGGCTTACGAGAATTCGACAAAAAAGATGCAAAATTAAGACAAAACCCCAATTTCAATCAATTTCGATAGGAAAATTAGGGTTTCAATACCGTTTCTGGTGATTTCCTCTTGCTCGGCTACCCAGCCTACCTACACCAAAAACAAAAATCTCCAATTATGGAAATAATCGAGGAATCGAAGTAAAAAAAATCAAAGAGGGAGACGAGAAATTTACCGTGACCAGGTGGGACACTTGGAGACGAAGTTGTCACCGACGATGATGAACTCGGACACGCTAAGCACACCCTTCTCCTTGAAAGCCGACACGGTCCGGGGGCCTATGATCCTCTCCACCGTCCCTTTGAATGACTCATGAATCCTTTGATAGAGAATCATTTTTCTTCTTCTTCTCTCTCCACTTGTCTGGAGCGGCCACTAAAATTAGGTTAGAAAGAGAACGGAGAAGAAAGAGAGAACTAATGGACAATAGAAAGAGAAATGCAGGTAAGGGCTCCAAAATAAAAATAAACAGCGGAAGACTAGAAGCCTGTTTGGTTCTCCATTTAAACTCAGTTTTCTGAGATTAAACGGAGAAACAATGGTAAAAGTTGTTTGGCTGCAGACTTTTTGGTTTACACATTCAGAATTTTTTTCTTAAAACATGAGTTTAAAAGCAGTTTTGAGTGCAGAGCAAAAACTTCTTTTTTAGTGCATTTTTTTAGTTTGGTGGGCCCCACCACGACTCCCCCCAAACCCTTCCAACTTTTCCATTCTTTCTCTCTCACCACTTCTCTCTCCCTCTGCTGTCCACCTCCTCCTTTGAGTGCTGCGTCCGGTGAACACAACGCCGATGCCCAGATCCGGGCTGCTCATCCTCATCCTCGTTCCAGTAGCATGTTTTCGAACTTTTAAACTTGACGTCATGGCCTCGAACGTGCCCCCGCTCGACGTCGTGGTCCTCCTCCAGCTCTAGGACATCAGTGGGGTTGGCGATGACGGCGGGGTCGAGAGTTAGGGGTCGAGCTCGGCAGATCTCAGTTCGAGGATGGCAGATCCAAGCTCGAGGATGGCGGATCCGAGCTCGAAGATGAAGGATCCGAGCTCGAGGACCATGGCCATGTCGAGAACCGAGGAAGCTCGAAGGTTGGGACGGAGGTCGACGATGACTTTGGGGGAGGAGGTCAACGACGACTTCGAGGAGGAGATCGACGCCTCATCGTAGCCTTTCCAACCTCCTCCGTTGGTTGTGTCTCAGTTGGTCATGTCCAAATCAATAGACACAACCCTAGGCACATGAACGGAAAACTCATAAATTTCTGTCCAAATCAATGGACACAACCTTGATGCACCAATCGGTGGCGCCGGTGTCGGTACCGATGACACGGATTATGACCCATAATTTGGATGTAAAACTACGAATGGACACCGATATGTCAATAAGGATTCATAACAAGTAATTTTATTAAAAAGTATTTTCGAAAATTATTTTACCAAACATAATCGTAAAAAAAATTAATAAACTTTTTTTTAAATAAAAGTAACCAAATGCAAACTCAGAATCTATATATCCAGAAAACAACTTTATAACATCTTCTCTGAAAACTATTTTCAGAAGAAAAAAATTCAGAAAACCTATCCAAACGGACCCTAAAGATTTTAGATGACATTAGAAATCTGTTGTTTTTTGTTATTTGTTATTAGATGACATCCTAAGAGTGTCGTTAAATATATGGTTACGACGCTTTTAAAAAAGTACCATAGATGATAAAAAAATTCCATTACTAAATGTTTTAACAAAGTGTCAGGATAAAAAAATTTAACGACACTTATTTAACAAGTGTCGTTAAGAAAGTGTCGTTATACAACATTTTTGTTGTAGTGGTTATTGTACAGATTATACATATTCGAACTGGCCTGAAGTTCACTTGATACGTAGATGGCATGTATACGCATTACTTGTCCTACGTATTTTGGGACTGGGGCATTATAGCTCTGGTAGATGGCATGTATACGCATTACTTGTCCTACGTAGATGGCATGTATACGCATGACTTGTCCTACGTAATTTGGGACGGGGGCATTCGGTTATTGCGAATGTGGATCACAAGGAGAGTTGTTATTACGATGGCAAAAGAGGTCATTTTAGAAGGAACTACAAGAATCTCAAAAATGAGAAGGCTAAAGGCAAGTATGATCATGTAGATTTTACGGCTATGAGAGCTCATCATCACAACAACCGACCTAGAGCAACCTTATGGCATGTGTCATGACATTGATTGTATTTTGGACACGGGGGGGGGGGGGGGGGGGGGGGGTGGTCATATCACGCCAGTCCACCGAGTAAGTTCTTTACGTATACTGAGGTGGCAGGTTTGGAAGTGTGAAGATGGGGCGACAAGTCACTATCAAAATAAGACATATTAGCGACGCCGAGAAACGACGATAATACGCAGAAAATGTCGTTAAAATTTAGCGACATTATTAGCAACAAATTCGTGATGTCGCATAATCGATGGTCGATGGCACAAAAAACATCGCTATTCGTCGATGTGGCGATGTCTTGAAACGACGAAGCCACGTCGTTGACTTTTTGAATGTAGCGATGTTTACCGACGTACCCTTGCTAATTAGCGGCATAAAAATTCATTGCTAAACGTCGCAGATTTAACGACAAATATAGCGACGTTTTGCAACAAAAATGCTGACCTGACAAACTTTGTCATGTCATCTATGTAGAGATGTTTTGTGAAAATATTAGCGACGTCTGGCTACCAAATGCTGACATGACAAACTTTGTCATGTCATTTTGGTAGTGACGTTTAGTGACGTCCTCTAGATGTTAGCGACGTACCGATACACGGATAACAACGTAATGATACGTCGTTAGACGTCGCTAAACTACAAAAACATAAAAAAATAGAAAGCATTTTATTTTCGAACCAAAATCTGTCTGTAGTTATGAATTCACAGTTTATGAAAAGTAGACTCGGAGCAACCCTCCATTGAATTTCCTGGGTTCGTTGACCCCTTCGATGGAATAATCAACACCAAAAAAGCATATCAACACCGAAAAAGCATATCGAGTTATAAATATAAATATAAATAATAAAGTAAATACATAAAGTTGTACTAAATTAAACATATAGAATGTCACATCAAATATTGTCCAATAATTTTTTTTGGGCCCGTACATGAGATCACTTACAACACATCAAATACTGTCAATATAAGTATGAAATAAATATATGAAAATCCAAGAATAGACCAGCACACATACAACCAAACACAATATGTCCAATGAAGGACTACAACTGATCAAGAGGAGGAGAATCATTACACATCTAGGATAGAAGGAACTCATACTGCTCCTGTGAAAGCGGCATAGATGACGATAAATGAGACAGTATAATCGATATAGTCAGTGTCGATATTGGCAAACTAGGAGCACGTATCTGCTCCAATGCTATCAGTCTAGTATTGTATAAATCCAAGGCAGATGCTAGTCCGGTAGCCTCAAAAGCTGATCGTCCATGGCCATCTGTGTCCCCTTCAGTGTCGTAATGCTACGATATATCCTTTCGTCCATCTCCATGATGTTGTTCTCGAGCATATCGAATTTTACGTTGAGCGTCGCATCGTCCATCTAAGGCTGAGACTGGGGTTGCTCTACAATCCTCCTCACCATCTGATCATGTAGATCAGCAACCTGTCGGGTAACGCTCTCGTCGACTTGTGCCAACTCCTGTGAGGGTTGTATGGAACGCACACTAGCAGAGGGGGCCCTAGATGATTGAGTCATAACAAAGGCATCGTAGGATCCGATACCGTAGTATGTACCCCTCTGAAGACCACCAACGGTGGTCATCCAGAGCTCGTCCGCCAACAGAGCTGAAGAGGGCTACGAAGAAGCACCAGCCGCTCCCTCTGCATGTGCACTAGCACTCGCCTGCTCATGTAGCCCAAGATACTCTTCCTAGAAAAGTATGCATCTTGATAAGTGTCACGACCTGCACCCAGTATAAGGGTACAAGTGCATAACATCGCCTAGCCTACGCCGCAGAATCGACGATAAAATACTGTACTAGGTCACTATTTAAACAACAACTCGTACAATATATAATGTACTTGTCCTAATCTCAACTCCGAACGGAGGACAAGTATATATATATAGTATTACTCAATCACAGTTTAAGCACGATAAGACAACACATAAGTCTATAACTAAAAGACTAAACAACAACAAAATATAAACTACTAAATAGTAATATCTCAACTAACTTAAATAAGTCAATATCAACTTATTACATTTCAAGTTCTAAACATGAAATCTAAAACAAGTCTACTAATATAGTTTTCCGATCACTCCTGAGAGTCGGGGCCAAAGGTAGCTAATCCATCTTCGGATATATAGTAAGTAGGGCATGTATCTTCAGGACAAACATCTGTAATATTTTTACAACGTATCCAGTCAGGATTGGCCCGAGCACAACTCGTCTAGAAATTTCAAGTAAATGACAAAGACTATAAAACAATTATAGACAGTTATATTGATGAAGCATGAAAGTTTAGACATGTAATGATGTAGAGCAATAGCTAAAGTACAAGAGAAATAATATAACGAATCAAAAGATCATGGCAATGAAGGCTGTAAATAAAACTAGCTGAACTAGAATAGAGGTGATATAAGTCCAGAAAGTATAATATAGACAAGTGTGATCCCAATGTGAGTCTAGTACAACATGAGTCGAGTGTGATCCCAATCAATGTTTCTAGTTGGGTAGTTTGAGTAAGGTGATACCAGTAATGATCCTCGTGATGATCCTGGTATGATAGTTCTAGTGATGATTCCAGACAACACTCCAAGTATGTTTTAAAATACTGAGATCAACATGTAAACGGCTAGAGGTAAATTTGGCACATCGCATACTGATCAGGTGAGGGATGGCTATCATTCGAATATAGCTCACTGGGAGGTGGTTCGAGTATTTAGAAATATTTACATGTCTACTCAAGTATTTTCCTGCCCGACAAATACAAGTGAATTCATAATCCGATACGTAAATCGAGAACAAGTCCAGCCAGCACATAAAAATGCTTGTAGTGATTCGAGTGGTGGTTCTAGTAATTGACGCAAGATAAGTAAAGTATGTGTGTCGCATACATGAATTCAGAAATACCAATCCATGTTTGTAACAGAGAATCAAATAGAACTAACTAGAACTGAAATACAGTAATCAACAAGTAAATGAAAGAACTATCATGGAATGTACTCGTCTGATACCCTAAAAAACTGATGAATATCAGATGTCCGAACCGGAGTCACAATGTCCTAAATAGAGCAATACAGGTTACAATATGTTTTATATATAATAAATGAAGTTTACAATGCAATATACATGATTCTAGGTCATTCTAGGTCAAAGTCAACTCTGGTCAACCATTCTACTCAAACTAGGTCAAACCTAAAATCAACTAGTCAACTAGTCTAGGGTTTAGTCAAACTTAAGTTAATAAGTCATTTTAAGTCCATTTGAGTCAATTGCAAGTCAAGTTTGACCAATAGTTGACTTTGGTCAACTAGTTAGTCAAACCTTGCCTAACTAGGCCTATAGGTCAATTCTGAACTAACTCACTAACCATGGGCTAATATAACTTAGTTATCCTATACTTAAATCCTATATACAATTTTACAATGTAAACATACACACACATATAGGATACTATATCTATACCATATATGTATCTCAATATATCCAATACATGGTTTAGCCTATACACACACACACACACATATATATATATATATATATATATATATATATATATATATATATATATATATATATATATATATATATATATATATATATATACTCACATCACTTATACAACTATAACCTAATATAGCCCATATCCATATGTAAACTATTCATACGTACATACATACCATATCCAACCCTTAACTTACTACCTACAAACCCATATAGGCTAACCCTCTATCTAATGCCCTACCTAGCTGCTACTTGGTTGTTGTTGCTGCTGCAGCTACTTGCAAAGCCAAGACAAGACAAGGTATGCTGCTGGCTGCTTCTAATCCTCCTGCTAATGCTCACTCCTCACTAACCTAAACTAATAAATACACACACACACACACACACACACACACACACACACACACACACACACACACACACATTCCTAACTAATCTAACAAAATCCCCAACCCAAACTCAACTCTAACTCACAACTTATCTCCAAATCTGAACCAAACTCATATTCATATATATAAACCTATAACATACTCATCATCACCTATATATACATCTCATTAAAACCCAACTAAACCTATATATCAAATATCACATACAAAACAACTAATACTCAGGAACTAACAATACCAAACTCAAGCTAAACCTCAAAAACTGAGAATCAAACCTACACCATATCTAAAATCTGAACTAAAACTCAAATATATACATATACATACAAACTAAAATATATCAAGAAATCCCAAACTCGGATACATTAACCAACATGACCCAAACCATATACAAAAAGGGTGTGTGTGCACAAACGAATGTTTCAGTATGTGTAAAAACTAGAGTGTCATGAGGGTGTCCAAACAGTGTTCAAGAAGTGTCCAAACTTGTGTCAAAACAGGGTGTCAACACATGTCAAAAATAGTGTATGTGCAGGGCTCGTACACATGTGTCGACCAACCTAGGGGTACGTGTGTCCAACCAAATCCCTTGTGCTCGTGCCAGAGGGTAGCTAGGGTGTCAGGGTATGTGTCTAGGCCCCTGAGTCGTGTCCATGAGTAGCCATGCGCAGGTCCACACGCGTATCTGGGAGGGTTGCACGCGCGTGTGCGCGTGGCCTCGTGCACGCGTGTCGGCCCACCTAGGACACGACACACGCATCCACGTGTCACGTGCTCGTGTCCATGGGTAGCCTAGGTATAGGACTAGGTGTTGGACACCCTGTCTCGAGTCCACGTGTCCTCGTGTCCGAGTTATAAACCCGTGTTAGGGCCAAAAACTCGCATGTGCACGGCAGCCCGAAATCCATGCGGGTGCGATAACTTCGTGTACACTCAACGAAACCTCATAAAATTTTGTGTGTATGTGGGCAGAGGTTGCCCCCATGTGTCCACCATTTTTCAGCCGAGACCAAGTCATGTCCATCGAGTTATGGCACTCGAGATGCATGATAGTGCACGGGATAGTGCATGGACCTCGTGCTACGTCCCCGTGTCCGATTTGGACACGAAAACGTTATCAAAATAAACCCATAAAATATGTTTTGGAATCCCCTCATATAGGGTTACAATAATATGAAATTAGTTTTGAAAAATAACAACTTTTAATTCTTAGAGACATTTCATCGAACACATGTTATAATACACCGACACGTCTCCGATACATATATCAAACGGACACAAAATTTTACCAAACTACATCTACAGGTCTAGGGTACCTAGATGCATGCTTCTATGAAAAGAAATCAGAATTTAGAAGATTTTAGAAGCATTTACCTATTGAGAGTTGGAATCTCAATGCAAAAGTCTCCAAAATGCCTCGACACCCAAAATCCTATGGTCAAATGCCTCCAATTCTTTTCTAGCAAGCCTCCAGCAACTTCTCCTCCTCCCAAGGATCGCAACGCAATTCATTTGGTCTGGTTTGGATGAGAATTGAAGAATGGAGGCTACTTTGAAGAAGGTGGAAATTAGGGTTTTGCAAAAATGGCTTGGTGGCTACATGATGTGTTTATATAAGAGGGGGAGGGGGGGTTGTGTTGGCCAGCCACATGTTGGAATTAGGGTTAGGGTTTAGTCATAAGGCCCAACTACAACTTAAGTTAATAAAAATTCTTTTTAGCAAAAGCCCAAAAAGTAAATAACTCAAAACCCTAAAAATGACTTAAAAAGTTTCCTAATTTAGAATAGAACTTAAATTCTAATCTAAAATGATAACTATGCCTCTAATGACATGGTTAGTCTCTAATCATGGTTAGCTAAGGTTAAACCAAACTACTAACACAAAAGCACCAATTAAAATATTATAAAATAATCAAAAATTCAAAAATCACACAATTACCAAAATATCCCTATTCTAGAAAAAGTGGTGGTTACAATAAGCATAATTTTTACTAACGAGTTTTCATAGTTGCTAATGTCTAAGGTACTTATTACTAACTATATGATATCTATTTGCATATTTTCTAAGTTATATTAAAGTTAACGAAACATAAAGTACTACTTATATACATAGCTCTACGTGTCCCTCCCATTGATGGGGTTTCCGCCCTTGCGATGGATGGCTAGAAAGACGGTCACCATATTGGAGTCATCACCCCTCTGTACCTGTTAAAAATATTTTATTTGTTATTAAAATAAAATATTTTATCCTACTTTTATTCAAATAATATATATTTAATAAATACATACTGAACGATGAAAATGTTTCGTCATGGGAATCGAGCCACCATACCACTTTTTTGCCCTCGTCCTAGCCGCCTTAACCTTCTCCGACCTTTCCTTGTACCTGGGATTGTCATATCTATCCCTCATCGCGGTCCACTGCTCAAGCGTGATCCAACATTGGATCAATTTTTTGGAGCGATGATGAGCCTTCTGATCGTCGATCGCATCACAGATCAACTTAGCAGTGACGGCAGGAAACTGCTTTTCGATCTTCTCAGCCTGGTATGGCGGATAGACATATATTTTCTACAAGAAGTAAATTGGTAAGTTATATAATATGCATAAAAGATGATTAATATTAATAGCAAATATACCCTAATTACCTTGAAGTGGGCAAACCGGAATGCCTTCCTATCGTCCGGGCATCTGAGTAGTTGATCCAAAGGCCACCATAGTTGTACCTAAAAAATGCCTAATGCTCTATGTACGGAAGATGGATGATATCTATACATAGATAATTATATTCAAGAAAAGTGAATATATATTTATACATGCATAAGAAAATTAAAACTAATTAACTTACTTTGTAAGCCCTTCATACCAAATCTCTATCTTCGTCTCGTTTGGAGGAGAACACGGAGGATCTCTTTGAAACAAAGAGGATGAATGCTTAATCAGGGGGGCCTCATCCATCTCCTCCTCGCTCTCTTTGGTACCATCAGCAGGAGGAACGTTGGACGAAAAAGTAGTTTCAGGCCTGGAACTACTCGTTCCAGGAGAACTGTACTGAGGAGATGTAAGTGGTACATAGAGTGGAGTACTGGAAGACGGGGACCCAGTACCATGTCCTGAAGGAGTACTGTCAGACGGAGTGACATATCGTCTAGGTAGTCTACCTCTGAACCGACCGAGTGATCTATGTCGTCCTGTCATACCTATCTTATGATAAACAAAATAAAAGTTATAAGGAAATAGTTTAAATACAGTACATGTCTGGAAAAAAATACTATATAGCCACAAGTGTAAATAGATTTTACAATCCACAGCTAAAATACAATAATATCATAAGACAATACTCAATCAAATGCTAAGTAAGAATAAGCACAATATGATATATATAGAAGAAAAACCAATATCTCAAGTTGTAAACAAGCCTAGATAATAACCAACGTGTCTAAAGTCTAGGATTAAGGCAACAACATCCAAGAAGTCTAATCCAGAAAGATAATACAACGATACGTCTACCGGAGACGAATCCGAGCAAAGTTCTATCATATAACTCTACGCTGGGGCAGAACCCAGTCCCTCAGATACTCTGCATAAGCAGCGTCTAGGTGATCAATCTCCGCTAGGTGCTGGGTGACTGAAACTCCCGGTGCCACTTCTACCTTAACAGTAGAAGGTACCACTTCCTCCTTAACAACAATATCCACTTTAGGTGCCACTTCCTCCTTAAGGTACTACTTTCTTTTTAACAACAATTTTTGTCGCTCTCAAGCGGCATGCTCGGGTCATGGGTGCCATTTGGTAAGATTGATGGAAACATAGAATTTAGTGGTCTAAACAAATCTAAATATATGGAAGGTACATGTTATATATAGTTTTATATTTTATATTCCACAACTAAATGACAATACGTTTTACAAGTCTAAATAGATGTTACATGACAGATTTTATATTTTATTTTCAATTATCTTCTGAAAATTCATCTTCTTCGTTTTTCTCGTCCTTCTCTTCCTCCTTATCTTTACTTTCATCTACTTTATCTTAATCTTCGGATAATTATACCTCTTTTGTACGATTATCCGTGTAATAAAAACTTTTGTTGGGTCCACATCTATAATATTTGTTACAAGAGGTAGCGCATCCTCCTGATAAGTTATTTTGTCAACGTCAAAGGTATTTCTAGCTTTGGTCTTGTATACCGTCCACCAGTTTGACCTCGTTGTTCCCTATTTAGGATAAGTTGTGAAGTACACAAATTGAGCCTGACTTGATAGGACTAATGGTTCATACCCTTGATATCAACGTCTGTAGTTTATATCCACAAGATCATGCTTGTCTATTTTTCAACCTTGATCTTGGATCGGATCGAACCAATCATACTTGAATAACACGATCTTAGCAGGATCTGTTCCATAATTATATGTCGACTCTACAATCTCCCGTAAGCTGTCATTGAAATCGTTGCTGTAGGACCGTTGAGCACCTCTAGAGGGGGGGTGAATAGAGTGCGTGTATGTGTAGCGGAATAATAATCACCACTTAAAATATTTATGGCAGTGACTAAACAAATATGGAGCATGTAGTATATAAGTAAATGCGTAAAGTAAATGAGTTGATAAGAGCAAACGCAAACACCAAGATTTATACTAGTTTCCCTCTTGGAGGACTAGTCCATTCTCGAGTACTCAACCCGATATTGAATCTACTATTTGAAAAAGAGATTACACCAGGTGTTTTGCTCCGAAGAATATGTCAACTTCAATACCGTCGTATTTTTATCCGAGTCCATGAACAAACTTCAACACCGTCGTATTTTAATCCAAAGCTCACGAAAAAACTTCAACACCGTCGTGTTTTAATCCGAAGCTCACGAACAAACTTCAACACCGTTCTGAAGAAAGCTTTTATACTCCAAGCTTGTACAACTCAAATACTCATAATCAGAAACCACCGACACTTAGAAGAATAGGAGTTGTCTTGGGAATATGAAGATTTAAAGCTCTTGGTAAATATAAAGACTTTAGAATAGATAGAGAAGATGAATAAGGATTGAGTGTTTAGAAATGACAAAATCTTCTCTATTTATAGGAATTTTTAGGACAGAGTTCGGGCAGAACTCGGTAGGGTTAACGTTCATAAATTTGAACGTTGCAGATCCAAAGGAGTAAAAATTTACTGCTGACCAGAGAAATTCAAGTGGACCGAGTTCGGATCGAGTTCGGGTAGAACTCTGGCCGAGTTCGGTTTCTTTGGTTCTGGTTCAACCAAAGTTGGTTTTTGTTCAATTGGGTTTGGTTCGATTTAATGAATGAATCAAGATATGTTGAGATAGACTTCTGATTGCTAGTGATCCCGACTCACAAATAATCTAGACTCAATAAATAAAAAAATACAGAATAAATATGAAAACCAATAGCCCATATGATGACGCCTTTTCTTGACATTGAAGAAGCATTTTTTTCTTGACGGCAATCATCCAAAGATAAACAGATCTGGAAATCTGAATACCTTTTGGGGGCTTCGCCCCGAACCCCTACGAGGGGCGCTGCCCCTTCGACCCCTGTCCGCTGACAGGGCAGCGGAACCCCCGATGCGAGGCCCCGGATAGGGCGTTGGGTGATTCAGAGAAATCTTCTTGTATAATATCGTCTTTGGCCCATCACTAATTCTTCATTGCATATGTCCTGCTTTGACAAAGCTTGATCATGCTTACATGTCTTACAAGAACATGTTAGACGAACAAAGCAATTATGATACAAGCATAGCAATATTGATATAGTGAACATAAGGACAATGCTAGTTTTAAGTAGCAACAAGATATATATTATATGAATATTAGTGACTTCAATAGTTAAACTTAATTGATTAGCCATATTCAAAAATATAATGTAATCATTGGGCTAACAGTTGCCTGGATCGACATCTTTGTAGTTCGAATATTTGATACACAAATAACTATTTTTTGTGGAATCGAGATCTAGAAAGATCTCTCTGATCGAAGCATTTGTTGACTTGAACCTAAACTCATTCATACAATATATTGGCCTATTTTGACAGCATAAATTGGCCCCTTAGCTCAAGTTCTAATATATTCATTCTCTAGTGTTGCGTCTGGACAATCGACCTAAATACCACAAGATAAGAAATTAAGTTCAACGTTTTATTAATTATTGTGTAAAGTGCATATATAAAAGTAATTACCGAGCTCATTACATATGCACTCAACTAAGAAGGAAAATAACATCTCATTTCCTGTTCTACCTCTTTATCTATTATGTATGGTCTACTCGACCTCACCTCATCATTAAATGTGCTAAAAAATAACAACACATCGACTAATTAGTGTAATTTAGTGTAATAAAAGTAGTAGATACTATTACATTGACATGACATGAACGTTGACGTATTAATTACTTACCCCTCGAGCTTCTCTACTTTATCATTGCAGTTGAGATATATACAACTGAGAAGTCCTTAGCTCGTCGTCATTCATAAATCTCTTCTTTATTTTTTCGAAGGCTTTCTGAATGCATTTAATACTTTCAGTATTGCATTATTGGATTTTCGGTACTCGTCATCGTTTCTCGGGGCTCTTGTTCGATTAGTAGCAACATGACACTTGAAATACATGGAACAAAAGTTTGCAATCTCCTCAAGAGCACATGCCTCACAAATAGAACCCTTAACTCGTGCCTTGTTTTTTATCTTTCGTTTAGGTGGTTCAAATGCCGCTCAAACGGATACATCAACGATAACCTACAGGTCTACCGACACGGGCCTCATAGGAAAGATGAATTGGCAAATGTTCCATGGAGTCAAAAATCCAGGAGAGAACACCCTCTCGAGCTCGTACAGTGTTATTGCAATGACCTTCTCTTATTTTTTTAGACGATCAACGAGCAACTTAGTAGAACAAAGATCTCTAAAAAATATGCTAAGGTCTATTAATGGATCCCAAACTACCTGCGGTAAGAATTCCCAAAATATCGAAATTATCCTCTCCATGAATACATGACAGTCGTGCCTCTTCATATCTGCCAGTTTGTTCTCCTTCACGTCGACTCCTTCACGTCGACACATCCTCTAAGATCGAGACGAAAATTGCGCCAATAGGACCGTATCGGCTTCTGTACAAATTTCCTAATTACTTTGTGCACGTTCGTCAGATCGATACGAAAATTGTGCCAACAGGACTGTATCATTTTTTTGGTCCAGTATGCCAAGTTTGGTCCGATTCTGAGACAGTTGATCGGATCGTCGTTTTGTGGTCCCCACGATCCGATTCAACGGGCGATTTTATACACGGCCCACCAAAATCCACAATTGGACATACCGTTGGGTTCGTATCATCAAAACAAATCCATAGACATATAGTTTGACACTTTAGAGAACATTGACTCTGGCATGCTTTTCGGTGCAATGCGGGTCCAACGGCGGATATCGTTTTTGCTCGAAATTATCGTTTTGCCTCTGTGTCCAGAATTGGACTTAAGGACAGGCAATACTAGCTAATTTGACTATTCTGAGAACGTTGGTAATGTTTGTTTCATCTTTCGGAGACAGTTGTGATGATTTGGACTTTAGCTGTAGCAGCATGGAAAAGAATAAAGAAAGATCCATGCGGCCAGAGAGCTCCATGTGGCTCAGAGAGTTCATGCGGCTCAAGTATTCAGCGGCTCGAGCGTCTATACGGCTCAAACAAGCTCTATGCGGCTCAAAGAGGAGCCACGTGGCTTGTAAATAGCTCTTCCCCTTGTCCATTACTGCATTAAATGCCTTGACGGCTGACAGCTCTGACAAAGGTGACAGTTCTGACACAAAGATATCATTATGACTCCCTCATAATGACGGACTCCTTGGAAAGCAAAAAAAATCTCTGACACGATCCCCCGAGAGTCAGAAACTGTCATACGGCCTTGACACGTGGATAGTCGTATGCGGCTCATGAAGACTAGCCCCATACGACTCATGAAGATTAGTCCCATGCGGCTCACGAAGACCAGTCCATGCGGCTCACGAAGACTAGCTCCATGCGGCTCACGAAGACCAGCCCCAGGCGGCTCACAAAGACTAGCTCCATGCGGCTCACGAAGACCATCCCCATGCGGCTCATGAAGACTATCTCCATGCGGTTCACTCATGCGGTCATCCACACTCATGAGGCTCAAATCATTACTATGCGGTTCAAATATTCAGGAGGCCACTCTCAAGCAGCCTGGACACGTGGCCAGCCTTATGCGCTTAATGAGGAACAACCTTTCTGCGGCTCAGATTTCTACAATGGCACGACACGTGGCATGATAGCGCGGCACGTGGCATCAGATTGATCGAAATCTCTCAACAAATCCCAATAAAATATTGGGATCAAATCAGATCATTTGCAAACAAGCAAATTAAAGACACGTGTCGAGAAATCGAGGTTGGCATAACAAATCAGGAGGATTTATGTCAATCAGCATTAATTACCCAAAAGATTTGATGCAATCACATTTATTGCTAAATCTCGATGAACGGCCCAGATCCATGATCCTTAGCCGCCGACTTTCAAGAATGGACAATCATTGTAAACCCTAATGAGCCCCCCCACTCTTATAAATAGCAGGGTGCCATTCCCTTGCACACACACAGACATATATGGAGAGAGAAATAGAGACATATATAGAGACACGAGAGATATACAGAGAGAGACATAGAGAGCCTGAAGAGAGAGAGCATTTCTTCATCAACGCCCAGCAGTTCTTCTACAGAGACAAGACTGCACCCGATTGTCCAAGGAGTAAGGCAGAGCTGCCGTCGCTTTCCCGAGCCTCTACCGTCTCTCCCCAGAATCTAAAATAAACAATTGTACTTAGATTGCTGTACCTAGGTTTTCGTCCCTAGGCTTTTTTGTACAAGCGAGTTTGTATTGTGAAGTAAAAGTCCAGTCCTCCGATAATTGTTCTGTTCTTTTATATTTCATGGCAAACACGATGGCGACTCTGCTGGGGAAAAACTTCTCCACGGCTGAGGAGTTGGTGACGCAATCGGATGCAGCCAAACTTGGCTCCACGCAACAGAAGATGGTCGTCCGCTTCGACCAACAGGCGTTTGAAGAAATGCTCTCTGAAGGAAGCGCTGGCCCGGTCCAGAAGCGAACCCGCACAAAGAAAGCTCGCTGCGAGTGGAGGCCAAAATCATTTGCTCCTCCATAAGCTCTGGACGGGGTACTCTCTGCTACCCAAGACGGCGAAGGTGACTCTCATACGGCTCCACTTCGAGCTGTAGAGAACTCTGCTGTCCCCAAGTTCAGAGGAAAGCACTACGATGCTGGACTTGTAGGGACAAAGAGTGATTCTACGCGCCCCAAGAAGAAGCCGAACTCTTATGCGGCCAAGTCTGCCAACAGCATGCAGGATGCTCATGCGGTTGAGTCTGCCAGCCGCATAAAGGAGGTCTATGCGGCCAGATCATCCAGCCGCATGAAGAAAACTCATGCGGCCGAGACTTCCAGCCGCATGAAGAAAACCTATACGGCTACGTCTGCCAGCCGCATGAAGGTTATTGATGACAGCCGCATGACGCCTACTCCACGTGGCTCTGTCTTCGACCGCCTCTCCTATGGTCCTGATCTCTTGTGCTCCCAAGAAGATATGTCTGACTCTCTCCAGCATCACTTAGACTCTTCCTACTATGTGCCCTTACGCACTAGAGCGAAGAAGTCTGGACAGCGAGCTTGGCGAGCTCGATCCGCTGATCCGACCTCTGACCATCCGAGCGTCCCGTATACCGTCATGCGGGCCTCAGATGGAAGTTGTTACAGAACCACTTGAGTCCAGCCCCCAGCGTAAAACGGACAGAGAGGTTCGCAAAAGTCTTCCAAAATCCAGGAAGCGAACATGGTCAATCCAGACCCATCTGACTTGCGTGAGGTAATCCTCCACAAACGCAAGGAAAGAGAAGGCGCATCGGGGTACAAGGAGTCCTCACACGGACGTCACTGCACCCAAGTCATCATCAACTGCTGTTGTAACCACACGACGATACGAGAAGACCGGCAGTCCGTCTTTCAAAGATTGCAACAGCCGTCTTCGGAAGACGAGGCACTTCCATCGTCTCTTGCAACTCTGCTCAGAAAATCCCTGTCGATGGGAGAGGGAAGAAGACGAATGTTCTAGCCCGAAGATTTCAACCACTATGACTAAACGACTATCGTCTAAGCAGGTGCCCACCATCGGAGTTTTCCAAGGTACCCGTTCTAAAACAAAATCTGCTACAGTGGGAGATTTGTCGTCCACACCACTGGGGGTTGCTGGGACTGGGGGTTGTACTCCTCCAAACCTCCACAACAATCCGATGTTCCAAGAAGACGAGCTGGGGGAAACAACTCTCCCATCATATACAGCAAACCACGATGTCTCCGAGGATGTCCACAACTCCCAAGACGAGGCAAACTCGAAACTGGGGGTACTGTTCCTTCTGAGTCCGAACCAGAGGAGAACATTCCCACATATCCCGATAACTTCTCGCTACAGGGGTATGACTCGGAGGGCGCTTCCTCCACCGCTCCATCCTTCTCTCCTCACATAAGGATGGTATTCATGACGGACAGTAACCAAGGTGGTTCCGGTGATCGCCAACGCATCGACACTCTAGAGGCCATACTGCTGGCCTTGGTCAAGTCTGTAGACGAGATCAAAGCGGCCCTTCAACTCTGCAAGGAGGGACGCCTGGCCAAACAAGCGCGTCCCGCGGTCAATACGGACTCGAATTCAGTGGCACCAAACCCGGGCAACAATCCTCCTGAAGTAACGGCCCCTACCGCTGTGGATGAGGCCCGAGAAGCAAGAAGAGAGGTCCAGGAGCTCCGAGCCATGTTTCATGCTTGAGAAAACTCTCAAGACCTCAGAATACGGCAACCATACCCTGTTGAATGGAGGGATGTCCCCTTCCCACCAAGATATAAGCCGTTCAACATCAACCCGTATGATGGCAAGACCTCCGCAAGTCGGTACATCACTTACTTCGAGGTCACCACCGACCATCTGCCCCATGACGATGCCATCCTCATACAATTATTCATTAGGCATTGGAAGGAGTCGCCTTCGAGTATAGCAACCTGCCAGACAACTGCATCCACTCCTTCGCCGGCTTCAAGCACATGTTCTTGGAGAGATTCTACGAAGTAGGGCAAGACATCACAATGTCCACCCTCATGGACGTCGTCCAAAGGGAGAAAGAGCTGACAAGAAACTATATTGAGCGATTTTGCCAAACCGCGATGAAGCTGCCCTCTGGAAACCCGGATTCCTCCTTAATTGAAATTTACCAAAAGAGACTGCTTCCAACAATCAGCCTCTGGATGGGCAAAAGTCAATTCAAGGACTGGAAGACGTTTATCATCAGTGCCACAAGCGCCGAAAAACGATTGAAGAAGGCTCGCCAACTGGGATTGCACATCTCAGAAGGAGAGGACAAGGGCAGGCGTCCCAACACCAACACCAACAATGGGGGTAGCTCCACCAACAATCGAGACAACAAGGCAAGCAGGCTATGGTGGCCGATACAGCCCAGAAACCTGAGTCAAAACTGACAGACAAACAATGGCCTCAAATCACATACTCCTTCGAAGACGGCCACGTCAAGCCATCTTGGACATGTTCATACAAGGAAACAGAATTCAGCTTCCTCCACCAAGACAGGAACCTCGGCCGGCAGACATGGAGAACCCAAAGTACTGCCTTTACCACTGCTACGTCCACCATGCCACACACGACTGCTACCAACTAAAATGGTACATCCAAAATCTCATCGATTCGAACGCTCTGGACATCGACTTCGAAGAGGTAACTTTGGCAGCTAATATGGTGTCAGTACAATTTGGCAGCTTCCCTCCAACAGAAACTCAAGACGGGGTAGTACCCATCCCTCTGGCGACAATGGAGATTGCTAATCTTCCACCTCCTCGGGATCAGGCTACTGGTCTAGTGCCCCTCACCACATCACGAGGGAAGGTCATGTGGGTCCATCCAGACTTGGTATCTGAAGTGACTCAGTCCACACCATCTTCTATTCGCAAGAAGAAAAGTAGAAAAGTCAGATCCTGCCGCACAGTCTCGGCAGATATCGAAGAAGCTACAGCCGTCGTCACTCGGTCCGGGCACAATCCCAATCCGTGGCTGATAACTCGACTAAAGATCATCACCCGCCACAACTGACGCTCCGGGACCTTCTCAGCCTCCGACGACCGACAAGCCTAGGCCGAAGGAGACTCGCTTTGACAAATCCCTCCGAAAAGAGGCACCGCAGGGGCTGGAAAAGCCCTACAACTTCGACATCTTGGCGCAATTGGCCAACACACCGGCCAAGTTGTCATTATACGAGCTTCTGAGACTCTCAAAGGATGTTCGCGCGGCTTTGAGAGATGCACTCCAAAATGCCGATGCGTACCTGGCTCAGGTCAACCTCACGGGAGAAAACCTGCCTGCAGATCTCTAAGACAGCGCTTGTACGGAGAAATGCCCAACATTGTCTTCACTCTTTAGGACATGCTCATCAAAACCAACCTGCACGATCGCCCGTTATACTACACCAGATACATCGGTGACGTAAAGGTGGATCGGATGCACATTGATCCTGGTTCTTCCATAAGCATCATCCCAAAGGGTCTGTTACATCATCTCCGCATCCCTATGTATCGCCTGACGCCTACAAGCACCGCTATTAGCGGTTTCAATTCGGACAGGAGCTACCCAATTGGGAAGATTCGTCTGAAGTATCAAATTGGCGATCCAGTCGGAAGTCACCTGTTATGTCATAGATGCAGACACTTCTTACAACATCCTCTTGGGGCGCCTTTGGATACACGATTACATGATGTGCCGTCCATGCTGCATCAGTGCTTCAAGTATGTCGACAAACACGGTTTCGTGAGGACAGAATTTGTCGACATCGATCCCTTCAAAGGGGTCGAACCTACTACTCAGACTCCTGCTTGTATGAAAAGTCGAAGAGGCACCTTGGTGAAGGAGATATACAAGCCCTACCGAGACAGCCACAGGATCAGAAGAACCTCTGACGATCCACCTCCAAGCTCGTAAACCTGGCAAGTCCGCACCCCTTACCGCCACTCTGCGTAAGGACGCAATTAGCCTCTCGGCACAAGAAGAGCAGATGATAATCCGGCTGCCAAGGTCTGGCCAAATGCCAAGACCCACAACGAAGCCATTAACAATCAGGCTGTCGAGAGTCGGCCAGCCGCAAATGGAGAAGCTCAATCCCTCCGACAAGCCAATGACGATACGCCTTCCCAAGAAGAGTCGTCACCCCGATGTAAGGTTTGGGACTTCTAGTGAACCAACCACTCCCCGCCCAGCATCGAGTACCAAACTGGGGGTCGCTAGTCTGCCAACAACTCCACGTTCTGCTCCACCAGCTGAACCTCTGACGATCAAGCTACCCAGGTCGTCCTCTCAGTCTTCGTTTATACAGGGGGTAGCCGAAGAGGAACCGGAGCTAGCCAAGTATGTGGCTTTCCACACTGATGTTCCCTCTGCAGATGATGTAATCCCCCTAGAAAAGATACCTTACTTCATCAATAAAGAGCTATCTTTGAACTACCTCGAGCTTAATAAGCTTTATACAATGTATGCTATAGAACACGGCATAGGCACTCACCTACACACACAGGTGATAAATGTGTACACCGCAATCCAGCTTACTCCAGTGGAAGATGCTTACCGCATAGTCGAGGGAGGGGACCATCCAATCATCTTTGACCGGAAGGACGATCCGCAGCCCTTCACCGTAGAAGAAGTCGACCTTGAATCAGATGCCGGGAGACTGCCTCTGTATCTTTATAGCCCCCAATCCAAATATCTCATGCAAAAACAGGGGTATAATCTGGAGACCATGCCAGGCTTGAACTACGGTACTGGGCGACGATTACCTTTGAAGCCACGGTCCCGGCTGGCAAACCACGGGACTACTATAGCAAAACTCGATGTGGATTAGGGTATGTAACACCCACAAAGACCCCTGAGAGTTCAGATAAAGAATGTGACTGGCAGTCACATTCAACCGGGTCACCAACTTCTGACTCGGATACCAGCATCGGAGACGTATTCAGACAAGTCCTGTCAGTCAACATGGCATTCTCCGACGCTTACGAAGAAGATGAAGACATTCGAAATCCTCGAGTTAGAGCCGTGGGCCCAACAGTTGGATGCACAAGGAAAAATGGTTCGAACGGAGAGAACCCCCTACTGAAGATGAGGTTATACAAGTGGATCTCGGTAGCAAATCTTCTCCAAAACCAATCTTCGTCAGTAAAAGCCTAACAGACGAAGAGCGAGAATCGCTATTGGAACTTGTCAAAGAATATATTGATGTGTTCGCCTGGAGCTATGAAGACATGCCAGGACTAAACCCCGAGGTTGCTCTTCACAAACTCAACATTCGGCCGGATGCAAAGCTAGTCAAGCAACAACAACGACGCTTCCGCCTGGGCATCATGGATGCGATCAAGGCCGAAGTCAATAAATTAATAGCCAGCGGCTTCATTCGTGAGGAACAACACCCGGATTGGGTCGCCAACATAGTACCCGTCCTCAAGAAGAATGGAAAGATTCGAATCTGCATCGACTTCCGCAATCTGAATGATGCATGCCCCAAAGATGAATTCTCCTCCCTATCACAGACATCATGATCGACAACACATGCGGTTTCGAACGTATGTCATTCATGGATTGCTTTCGGGGTACAACCAAATCAAGATGTCTCCTGACGACGAAAAGCACACATCATTCCGAACACCAATTGGTACATACTGCTACACAGTCATGCCTTTCGGTTTGAAGAATGCCGGCACCACATATCAAAGAGCCATGAGTATCATCTTCAGAGAACACTTGCACAAGACTGTGGAGTGTTACGTCGATGACATCGCCGTCAAGAGTCGCTGTAAGGGAGACCATCTACAGGATTGAGGATGGTATTCGATCTGATGCGAGCGCACAATTTAAAAATGAACCCTACGAAGTCCTTCCTGGGCGTATCCAGCGGAAAGTTCTTGGGTTTTATCATCACCGCCCAGGGTATCCATGTAGACCCTGAGAAGACAAAAGCAATTATGGAGATGGGTCCCCGAGAAATCTCGCGAACTCAGAGGCCTCCAAGGGAGGCTAGCTTACATCAAGAGGTTCATTTCTAACCTCTCCGGGCGATGTCAACCATTCACCCATCTCATGAAGAAAGGCGTCTCATTCGTATGGGACGAAGAATGTCAGCGGGCTTTCACAGCATCAAAGTATTTGTCGAACCCTCCAGTCCTGGTGGCTCCGGTTGCTGGAAAACCATTCCTGCTATACGTACGAGCAATGGAACATTCCCCCGGGGCTCTGCTGGCACAAAACAACGATGCAGGCCATGAACAAGCCATATATTACCTCAGTCGAATGATGATTGGGCCAGAGCACCGATACACTTCTGTAGAAAAGGAATGTCTCGCCCTGGTGTTCGCCATTCAGAAGACGCGACTATGTCACTGGACAAACCATACATGTGATCTCACGAGTCAACCCTCTCAGGATCCTCATGACTAAACCAGGGGCACTCAGCTCTCGCCTCGCTACATGGGCAATATTGCTGTCCCCTTATGATATGATCTTCGTCCCACAAAAGGCTGTTAAGGGTCAAGCCCTGGCAGACTTTTTGGCAGCCCACCCGGGCTCGGAGTCATCCCGAATATATGAAGAAATCCCAGATGAGGTCGCCCACTCGCATGCAATCTCTCACGATGATATATGGCGAATGTTCTTCGACGGGGCTTCGAGAACTGGACCCAAGGGCAACATCGTCATCGGAGTCGTGGTGGTACTGGTTTCTCCTTCCGGATTGGTGATCAATCGCGCTTACTCTCTCACAGAACCCTGCTCTAACAATGTGGCCAAATACAACGCTCTGGTGATTGGCCTCCAACTTGCAAGAGAGCTGGGGGTAGAATATTTTGAAACATACGGCGATTCACAGTTAATCGTCAATCAGATCCGGGGTTCATACGAGGTTCGCCATGAAGACATGATCCCCTATCACCAAATAGCGATCAACATCATCTCATCGTTCGAAGGATTCTTCATCGAACATGTTTAGACTCCGAAATATCGAAGCCGATGCCCTAGCTGGCCTTGCCGCTTCCCTAGCGGTTCCAAACTATGCTCGCCAGTCCGTGGATGTGATAGGCCACGAACTGGTCTGCCCCAAGAACAATGTTCAATTCGTGGCGAGTTATTCCGCCCAGACGATCGATGATGTACCAGATTGGAGACAACCATTCATTGACTTCGTAGTCTACGACATCCTGTCCGAGAACCCAAAAGAGGCCATCTCTATCCAAAGGCATTCTCTCAGATTCTTCTACGATACAGAGACGAAAATACTGTATCACCGATCCTATAATAGATTATTGCTTTGATGTCTGTCAAACGCAGAAGCCAAAGAAGCTGTACGTGAAGCTCACGACGGTGTCAGCGGGTCCCATCAGCCTTGCCCTAAATTATAAGACCGTCTTCACCGAATAGACTACTACTGGCCTACGATGGTAGCAGATGCGATAGACTATGCAAGAAAGTGCAAAGCTTGCCAAGTCCACACGGACTTCATCCACCAACCATCCGAATTTCTATATCCGACAGTGGCGTCCTGGCCGTTCGAAGGATGGGGAATGGATATCATCGGTCCGATCACTCCACCTTCCTTCCGAGGATATCGCTTCATACTCGCAATTACAGATTACTTCTCCAAATGGGCAGAAGCTATCCCGCTTGCAGAAGTAAAGACTTCAAACGTGATCAGCTTCCTCAAGCATCACGTCATCTATCGCTTTGGATTGCCCCGAAGGATCATCCACGATAATGGTCCGCAGTTTGCAAGCCACGCCTTCTATCGGTTCTACGACAAGCACCGCATCCGAATATTACTTCGACGCCCTACAATCCAGTGGCGAACGGGTTGGCAGAAGCATTCAACAAAACAATCATCAAACTACTCAAGAAGTTCGTATCGTCCAACAAATGCAACTGGAACAAGAAGCTTGGTGAATGCTTATGGGCATACCGTACCACAGTCGGAACGGCTACAGAGAACACACCATTCTCCCTGGTGTACGGAAGTGAGGCAGTTCTCCTATTGGAGACTCAAATACCCTCACTACGTCACTCTCACTTATCAATTAACGACGGACGATAACTACGTCGCCGTCTACAAGAGTTAGAGGCCTTAGATGAAAAGTGCCTCCTGACTCAGCAACGAATCGAGCAATACCAAGCACGCATCTCTGGAGCCTTAAATAAGAAGGTCAAAATTAGAACATTCCAAGTGGGCGATCTCGTTCTGGCTGTCCGGAGGCCGATGGTCATGACTCACAAAATCACCGGCAAGTTCCAGCCAAAATAGGAAGGTCCATTTATCATCGAGGCTGTATTCTCCAACGGTGCTTACCGCCTCGCAAAGCAAAATGGAGACTTGCTCATGTTGCCCGTCAATGGCAAGTTCCTGAAGAAATATTATGTCTAAATGACATATCCCAGATTATCGAGTCAGTACCCGCTGGTGCCGCTGAACTCACATCCACAACATTCCAGATTATCGAGTCATGTACCGCTGGTGCCGCTGAACTCACATCCACAACATTCCAGATTATCGAGTCATGTACCCGCTGGTGCCGTTGAACTCACACTTTCACAATATTCCAAATTATCAATCATATACCCGCTGGTGCCTCTGAACTCACATTCCGATCACTCTTTCAGATGGCAAGTCATGTATGACCATACCTCTGAACTTTCTGCCTGGAAGAGATCCTCTCTCATGATCTACTACCCGTACTTCCAGTGCACAAAAAGGATAACAGATCCACATTTCCAAAATGGCCATGTCCTCATTACCTCTGAGTCGTTTCACTTCCGCTAAAAACAAATCACCCTTACATAGAACTTTCATGTCCTCATTACCTCTGAGTCGTTCTATGTACCCTCCTTCATTGAGCCCACTCCTGCCATGTCCTCTTTACCTCTGAGTGGAAGGCTCCGTCGAAGAAACCTTCCTGCCATGTCATTACCTCTGAGTAGAAAGACTCCACGTAAAACCTCCATACTTACCATGTCCTTATTATCTCTGAGTAAGTATGTTGGTCCTCTCTCGTCTTATTACCCGTACCCTGAACTAGGGTACGCCAAGGGTAATAGGCCCACAAATGTCCTCTGTTGACCAAAAATATCCTCCGTTGAGTCCATTCCTGCCATGTCCTCATTACCTCTGAGTAGGAAGACTCCACGGTAAAACCCTCATACTTGCCATGTCCTCGTTACCTCTGAGTAAGTATGTTGTTCCCCTTCATCCTATTATCCGTATCCTAAGTCGGGGTACGCCAAGGATAATAGGCCCACAAATGTCCTTTGCTAAGTCTCTTAGTACAGGACCACCATTCCTCATCATGTCCCGGGAGCCCAGCGGCTCCATGGCATTCTATCTCCCGATACTCCGAACACCCACGACCACCATGCCGTGGAACTGTTCTAGGTATCCCCAATTAAACTTGTTACCCGTACCTAAAACCAAGGTATGCCAGGGGTAACAGGTCCACAAACAAGTCCCCCATGCGGGGCAAACATCACCACAGTACCACAGGCACAACAAGCGATACAAATGAAGGATAGAATGGAAAGTACTCTTTATTTGAAAGACGAGAAAACATTACATATGGTGGGGACCATGTCCCTCTCAAAGGAAAAAGAAAAAGAGAACAGAAACAAAGAGGAAAAGACCGACTATAGCTCGGCATTACACAACTCCAAGAGGCAGTTTCTCACCAAGACAGTGCCCGACATTCGTCGTCCAACCTCTTCAGAGCCACTTCCTAGTCAGCCGAAGCTTGATTGACTTTGTCAGCTTCCTGGATAATTAGCCCCCTGTCGATACGGGCAGCCTCAAGCTCAGACTCAATAAAAGTTAACTTCTTCTGGAGCTCAAGGATCTGCTCCCGCGTGCCAGTGATCCCGCGGGAGGCAGTCGCTTCCCGAGCCGTAACGTCTTCACTCTCATGGCTCAATTGGTCATATCGATCAGACAGAGTACGGAGATCCTTCAATATGACCGGCCTGGTTTTATCTTGAGCAGCCTTCGCCTTCTCTATAGCAGTTGTAAGGGAACCGCGCTCCTGATCTATAGCAGCAGACAGATCAGCCTGTCGTAACACCTGAAGCTGGGCCACCAGCTGATCAGTCTCCAGCAATTTTGCTTCCAGAAGTGCAGCCACCCCTGCCCCACCAGAAAGGGCCTTAAGGATATCAATTTGACCCTGGGCGCATTGCCGGGCCAAGACGAAAGAGGTCCCTCTGTCCACAGTAGCTTCTATCCCCCTTTTCAAGTGACGATAAAAGCTGTCGACCACGTCCTGTAACGATTCGTCTAGGACCTCCGTAGAGGACGGCGTCAGAGGAAGCGTGGCCGGCAGCATCGAAGGAGTGGTGTTAGAACTTGCCACCATGGGGGCGACTTCCGAGCAGAACGATGCACGGATAGCGGCTAACTCTTCCTCTGCTACTCGAAGAGCCTGGACACTTGGCAGGGCGGAGAGGTCGACTCTCTGGGCCGTCCGAGCAGAGGAAGACTCGAGGACCATCGTCCCCTGCCCCGATTGTCCCATCACCGGACTTGCCGAACTCGAGCTCGCAAGAGGACCATCAAAATGAGCCGGAGGGGGAGGAGGTACGCCCCTCTCCGCCAGTGCCCCTTCGACAGAGTCTGGCTCAACAAGGCCCATCTTTGGCACGGAAGAGGCAGGACCTGTATGTCCATGACAATGATCAATCGACGTGACCCGAAGGATGTGATCATAGAGCAGATAGGCCTCCTCGTAAGTTAAGATTCGGCTTATCTTAGGGAGAGGAGCATCGAGGCTGCAGCTCGTTCGCAGCTGGCAGGGTCTCCTCACCCGCGATCTCCAAATTAAATTTGGCCAGCTCCTCTGACTCGGCCACTTCGGAGGAAGAGGCAACTCGATCAGCATCATCTGGACGGAATTCAGCAATTTTAGGGACAGGCTCATCGGATCCCCCGTCATCCCGAGTCACGACCTCGGCAAATCGAGAGTCCTCTTCTTCTGACGCCTACAAGAAGGAAGGAAGATGATTAGAATCAGAGCTAGAAGAAAGGAAGGACTGGTAATAACTTATTTACCTCTGATGCGGGGTCAACTTCTTTGCCTCTTTCCTTTATAGTTAGCCCGTGGGTGGGTCACAGTCAGTTTTCGAGAGCGAGAAATGCCGCCGACAGGAGAAAGTTGCCTGCTACGCTTTCGTGCAGGACTGGGTGCAACGGATGGCTGATCTACCACCATCTCATCCGGCAAAACAGGTGGCTGATCCGCCCCTACATCTGCCACCAGAAGGGAAGAATCATCTCCATCATGCTCGTCGCCTTCGTCATCTGCAACAGCGGAGTTCGAATCCGGCACTTCAACTCTGTTCTTCATCTTCCTTGTCTTGGCCCCTGCGAACCCTCATCCAGGCCGGTACCAACGATGAAACTGGTACCCGGGTTAAAACCGACATGAGGCTTGTTCGCCATGACATGGTACAGAGTCGCCATACAAGATCTCTACCGACGCCTTGATAGCAGGAACTGAGAAAACGGTACGGGTATGGAATGTATCATAGTAATGCCAGGCTCTGATGCCGTCAAGAAGGCTGCCTTCAAAACCTAGACAAGAGTTGGGGCTATCTAGAAAAAACTGGCTATATCCAAATTGCCGGGCGAACCTGCTAGGCAGATAAGGCTCCAAGAAGACAGTGTTACAGTTGCGATACACCAGATGAGCAGGGCGGATGTTACGCAGCCATCGAAGCATCTGGCCGTCCAGAAGTTGAGGGGGCCCAATACCGTCGAGATGGACAGCCGCTATCTTCTCGTCAGTAAAACGAGGGACAGATACGAAAATGTTGTACATGTCTGCCTTGCCAGTGCCATCCGGCAAGTGCACATGGTCTCGAATTCCCGAGACTCATTACGATAGCAGAAGATAAAAGCGTCGTCATCAGTTACGCCGTCTTCATAGCCCGGTCTCATCAAAGACGGATAATGCATCAACAGCCATCCCATCAAATAATGATAGGGCAGCTCGGTCCATTCAAAATCTTTTGTCACATCACGGGCAATGACCTTGGATGTGAAAGTACGAAGGGCACGGTGTATGCTGCACACCATAGGGGAGGAGAGCTAGCCGGACTCGCAAAACTAATTTTACAGCCGGAAGGATAAAATTACGACTGATCCTCTCGATAGAACCTGCTCCTCCGAGACTACACAATTTTACAGCCATATCATCGAGAATCCCGCCAGGAGCGCCTTCTCTGACAACTCTTGGGTGTTCTGAAAAATAACCGAAAGAGTCGGTCTGACTCCCGAATCTGTCGCTGGTGGTGGCCACCCTCTTAGCTGACGACACTAAGGCTTTAACCGCCTCCCGGGATTGAGGACGTCGGGGAGTAACTTGACCTGAGGCATCCGTCGTGAAGAGATAGTGCACCCAGTTCTTGGTATAAAGGGCATTCCCTTCCGAACTACTATCCTTTTTATTTATTTGATGACATGTGCTATAATGGCACAGTATCTCTTGATAGAGAGCCACGAAGCCTGGGTACCGTCTGTCTAATTCTTTGAACTCCTCATTCGTGGGAGTATATGCCTCAAAAGCTTTGTCCCCCCAAGGAAGCTTGGAAATCGCATGTATTTCGTGGAGCGCAAGCCCCATTTTCCTACGGGCGTATAGAAGGTCCCCGTACGGCAATTATACATCTCCAGCAAAGATATAAACAATCTCTTGTTTATAGGCAAGCCATGGCTGGTGCCCCGAATAGCATGGTAAAGACCAATCTCACACAGAAAGGCCTCATACTTTCGCAAAATCCACAGAGACAGATTGGTCCACGAGGGAACGGAATGTATCCAGCTAGGGAGCATCAACCGACCGATGGGATAGGTGCCCTTCCGAGCAAGTTGGTTCATAAAAGTGTCTGCTATAGAAAATATAAAATTGGGACCTGGCACATTCAAGAACGTACCCGGGGCCAATCCCATTATAGAACGGCTGGTGTGCACCTTGCCCGCACATACCGACTTCAGGCTGTTGTTATAATGGATGTCTCCCACAAACATCCCACTTTGGGTAGGAGTTAAAGAATCTTCCATCTTCCGGTCCAGTGGGAGCATATTGAACCAGGATAAAGGGAAGTGACGCTCCATCTGGGGAATACGGATCGCCATTCCATTAGAAACAAAACTCCAGTTCTCTGACACCTCCAAAATCTGACTGTTCTTCACGGTCAAGGCGTCTCCAAAGAAGAATACGGGCTTCAAGTATTCCCCTTCTAATTTCCCCGAGTTCATCATAGCATTCAGAAAATAGAAAGGCTGATTCTTGAGGGCATTCAATCTCGCCGGAGGTTCGTCACTCGAAAACTGGTCCGCCATATGCTAGACTATATGGTCGTACCTATAGCCCAGAGCAGCTTGGGCGCTGCCTACCAGGAGCTCTCCAGCAGCATTAACCGGCAAATTCACTGAGAAGAAGACAGAAAAAGATAAGTTAGAAAGATGGACAAAAAGGAACTAATGGGTGCTTTCGAGCTTATGCGGCTCCAACTTAACAAAGCCTCATGCGGCTCAGGAGGACACTTAAGTGGCTCCAACTTATTGAAGCCTTATGCGGCTATGGAGAACACTTATGCGGCTCCAACTTACGGAAGCCTCATGTGGCTCAAGCTCAGAAGAACATTCATGCGGCTCCACTTAGCGAAGGGTCATGCGGCAGTGCTTTCATAGGGCCCGCAGGGATCAGATAAGTTCGTGCGGACCATGTGACAAACAAATATGGACGAAATTTATGCGGCTCAGTGTAGCTTATGCGGCTTCATTGGCGAAGCGCGTATGCGGCCACAGTGGCTATTCTTATGCGGCTCGCGGCTCGACCGTAGGATGAACATGCGACTCACATGAAGATAAAGGCTCGTGCATAAAGCATGCGACGTAGCCATAGCAGTTAGGGTTCTTTAAAACCACATAAAGTCCTTACCAGCAATAGGAGGATGGATGTCAGGGTGAGCTGCAGGCACGACGGCCGGTGGAGGAATAGCCGCGGTTGAAGTAGAGGCAGTCTTCTTTGACGAAGATGCTGCCTTCTTGCCCTTCGCTGCAACGGTCTTCTTGGGAGCCATTGGCAATTAAAGAAGAAGATGACAATGGAGTAGGGAAAATTCAAAGTGAAGGAGAAAGTAAAGTAGTTTTCTCTCTCAAACCCCTCTTATTTATAGGAGGACAAGAGAGGGGGAACACGTAGATTGATAACCGCCTCGGAAAAGACGAAACTGACTCCTCGGATTTCGTCCCCTCTCATAAAGGAGATTCACCCAGGGCATAAAATCCAAAGATTTAATGAGCCGACCCTTGGGATCTCCCCTAAAGGCGCACTAAAACAAATTTGAGGCAATTAATGATGCGCACACGTGGCAAAAGCTTATACGGCCCGAAAATCCCTGCGGCTGATCGACTCAATGCGGTCGAAACATCTATGCGGCCGAGTCATCCATGCGGTCGAGACATCCATGCGGCTGAGACATCATATACGAACAGAAGAATTTATACATGGCCATGCTTCTTATTCAAAGTATTTCTATTTTGCAAATTGAAAACTTTGAAGGGGGTCTTATAGAAGCATAGAAAAGAATAAAGAAAGATCCATGCGGCCAGAGAGCTCCATGTGGCTCAGAGAGTTCATACGGCTCAAGTATTCATGCGGCTCGAGCATCTATGCGGCTCAAACAAGCTCTATGCGGCTCAAAGAGGAGCCACGTGGCTTGCAAACAGCTCCCCCTCCTTATCCATACTGCTAAATGCCTTGACGGCTGACAGCTCTGACAAAGGTGACAGTTCTGACACAAAGATATCATTATGACCCTCATAATGATGGACTCCTTGGGAAGCGAAGAAAATCTCTGACACGATCCCCCGAGAGTCGAAAACTGTCATGCGCCTTGACACGTGGACAGTCGAATGTGGCTCACGAAGACTAGCCCCATGCGGCTCACGAAGATTAGTCCCATGCGGTCACAAAGACCAGCTCCATGCGGCTCACGAGACTAGCCCCATGCGGCTCACG
>JANAVB010043797.1:0-58903 GCA_029216955.1 Iris pallida | reverse complement strand
GTATCTTGAAATATTCAAGATACCGCAATGGACCGTAACGGACTAGATGTCCATTTTACTTAGGTATTTTGGTAGTAATATATGTATAGCTAGTACCTTACTACCTAGGGAGCTCGGGTCAAAATACCAAGCGTTAGGCTAACTGGATAGTTGCCGAAGCTAGACTTTTACCCTTTTTAAGGGTAAAACAGGATATTGGCCTACGGCCAAGATATGAGTTTCGAAGTCCAAGATGGACTTGGATATGGGTTGTAGAGGTTGGTAATAGTTAAAATAGTCGCCTAACCTAGTCTTGGCCCCGGTTGACCATGGTTGACTTTTTGGACCAAAAGTCAACTATGGGTCAACGCTTTACCCAAATTAGTTCTGATTTTCATTAGACTTGTGTAGTTGACCAAAAGTCAACTATTAGTCACCATTGACCTAGGGTTGACCAGGGTTGACCTAGAGTTGATCAGAGTTGACCAGAGTTGACCAGTTGACCAAAAGTCAACTGTAGGCCAACTCTTGACCCCGTTTGACTTTCTTCGACTTGTTTTGACCCGTGATGACCGGTATGACCTAGGATTGACTTGGTTAGGCTTAGATTGACTTGATATAACTTGATTTGACCTAGATTGACCTGACAGGACTTAGTGTGACTCAGTGAGACCTAGTTTGACCTAGATTGCATATCATTCATTGTAAATCATTCCTAAACTTGTTTAAACCTAAATTAACTTACAGTATCTCATATTTAGGTCTTCTGATACCGCTCTGAGCATTGATATACCATACAGCTCAGGACAGCAGGCGAGTACATTCACTGATAGTTTTCATTGTCTTGATATTTGCTATATCCGATTCAGTCGTAGTGTCTTACTTGATTCTCAGACACGATAGTTTACGGACTAGTATTGTTGGATTCCTGTCATGAGATATCATTCCTGGATTTCTTGGGATACTTGTACTTGTTTGGTCTTGATTCTTGTACTTGTATTGACGCCGATTCCTGAAGAGGACTTGCTCCCCTCTTTGGGAATCCTGCGTCATGACGTGCTATGTCCGGATCCGTATACTATTCGGGGAATGGGAAATATTATAGATAGTGTGATCAATGCCCACCTTGAGTTACTACTTGTATCATAGCTATACCCTCACCTCATGATGGGTATAGCCTGACCTGTGCTACTACTTGCTCCATAGCTTACCATCCCGGCCGGGCCGAGTCCACGTACTTGTAGCCGGTCGGCTGGAAGCCTGATTCTTGACCCATACCGATCACATTAGGCTATAATGTTCGAGGCATATTTTATATTTACTTTTCCTGTCATATATCCTGTTCTGTTCTATATTCAGTACTTTCTCACCATGCATGATATACAGTTACTCACATGCTCTACATGTCTTTACATTGTACCTTGATTGGAGACTAAGTTCTGCTCGGGAGAAGAGTACAACCCCGGTTCTTGTTTGGTTTAAGGGTTGTAACTCGGCTTCCGAACGGTTCCCATGTCTTCATATATCTTTGTCTTGTAGTTCATTATACTGTCTCTTATAGAACTTGTCAATTCACATGGAACTGCTGTTAGTGTTTGTACTTGCTCATTTTCCTGACAGGATACCGTTATGATATATTACAGATGATTCTGATGCGGACTGCTCGACCTATTATGGGATCGAGTTAGATGGAGTAGCTTTGGACCGTGGCCTTATAGTAGAGCCACTAGATTTTGTACTTTCAGAGTAGTGTAGGTTAGCTAGGTTTGACTGGACTGCGATCAGCTAGCTTATCAGACTATAGTTCTATATTCTATTTTGATACCCTGTGTGTATATATCTGGGCTTGTATTGGACTCTGCACTTATTTACCTTTCATCTATCATATGTCTTTCCTCTGATATCTACCTTAGTTTTATCTGTGATTGAGACTGTATTGTTATGTCACCTCCATTCGGAGAGTATATACTGTACAGGTACATTTTAACTATTAGTCGTAGGTATTTACAGACGTTTATACAGCGTTCTACTGCCGATTCTGCGGCGTAGGCTGGACGTACCACGTACTCGTGCCCATCATAAGGGTGCGGGTCGTGACAACATCCATAACTATTTTTAAAAATACCTTTTATTTGGAACCATGTTTTAATCAATTATAATAAAAACTAGGTTTTTTCTTATTCAAAATATTACAATATTATTTTTTTAAAATATAAGAAAACAATTTAGGCTAAAAACTAATTTTTATCAAATATAAATAAAAGCCATAAATCATACAAAAATAATATAACACTAATTTAGGTAAACTCTTAAAATTCTTAAAATATTGAAAAATCATTTTAGAGTTAAAAACTCCAATTTAGTCAAAATAGGATTTTTGGTCATAGACTATATTTTAAAACACCATGAAACAATATAGTAATATTTTACGACTTGAAATAATTTTGAAATTACGTGTATCTTTACGCATCAATATACTTTTGTAACGAAATAATTTGGAAATCATTATAATTTATTTATCTAATGCAACAAAATAGGAATAATAACAATGATAATGGTAAAACTTTAACAATGTATTATCATAATAATAATAATACTATAATTACAAAATCTTCGTTAATGAATAATTAATAAGGTATTAATAATAATAAGAGGAAGAAGAAGAAAAAATTAATAATAATAATAATAATGATAATAATATACTAAAGAACTTAGTGTAAGCGGCTGTTCTTCTCGAGAGAAGAACAGTACTCAGTATTTAGGAAAATGAAAAGAAGAAAAAAAAAAGGAGAGAGAGAAAGAGAATTGGAAAGAGGGAGAAGAGAGAATGGAAGAATCGAGAGGGAGAGAGGCGCGAGAGAGAAGAGAAAGTATGGGAGACGAGTGAAGAGAAGGAGCGGAAGCGGAGGGTTCGTCGGATCAGGGTTTCCGGCGGCGGACGGAGGAGAGAGATGGGGCTGCGGTCGGTGGTGGCGCGGCTCGTCGCGGAGGCTCTAGGCGATCGGGGTGTTCGAGAGGTCGGGGAAAGTGAGGGCGGAGGAAGACGGTGAGGAACGATGGGAAGCGGGGAGTCGGTCCGGCCAAGGCGAGGCGGAGGGAAGAGGTTGGTCGGGGCTCACGACTCCGGCGGCGGCCAGCGGGACGACGGCGAGGGTTTGGCTCACGGTGGACGAGGTGGAGGCGGGTTCAAGATTTCGGCGAAGGGGTTTGCGCGCTCGTGGGCGGCGACGAACTCCGGCGCGGCGGCTACTGGCGGCGGGACGGATCGAGGAGCTTGCGGCGCTGCCTCGTCGGGTCCGGCGAGGAGGAGGTAAGCGCCGGTGGTGGTGTTTTTTTTAATTTCTTTTATTCTGGGTTTTCTTGGTGATGACCGGGGCTGGTGGTGGCGCCTCGCGGGTCCGCCGGGGTGACCAGGCGGTTGTGAAGCGGGAACAGGTGGTTTTAGGGTGCGGAATGGTCGCAGTGGTGGTGGTGTTCGCCGGCGATGGCCGGGATGACGATGGTTTGCTGGGCGTGGCGAAGGTGGTGACGAAGGTGGTTGATGGCGGGTGTTGGTGTGGCGGTTGCCTACTATAACGATGGTTTATGCTGTGGCATGGCGAAGGTGGTGGCGGAGGTGGTTGATGGCGGTTGCCGGGGAGTTGCGACTAGGGTCCGGTGATGGTGGTACGTGGCAAGCGAGATGGTGGCCGGGGGACGTGTCCGGTAGAGGGCGTGGGATTGGTGGACGGAAAGCCGAGAGTCGAGGAGGCTAGGGTTAGGATTAGGTTAGGTTTATAGATGGAAAATGTCGGGGTGTGTCCGACACGAGAAAGGAGATATGTATTTATACAAAGAATATGGAATAAGAATCTGGATGGACACTGACACGTGCACGGCACGTTTGTGGAGAAAATTTGTGGAAGATGAATTATGAATTGGAGGAGTACTGCCTATTTATAGGATGGAAATTTCCAATTAGATAATGATTAGGATTGTTTAAACCCAAATTAGATAATTATTTATTTAATTAAAATCAATCAAATCATATCAATCCCATCCAAATAAGAATCCATTTAAATCTAATTAGATCCCCTTAGTTTAAAATCAAACAATAAATTAAATTTCAATTATTTAACTATGTAAATAAATACATAGATTCAAATCAAGATTTAAATTGTCACATATCTTCCAAAATATTTTTCAAAAGTACCTATAATAATAATTTCGAAAATAATAAATATTTATAAATACCTTTTTGAATAATAAAATATTATTTCAAAAATTATATTTTTATTTACAATAAACTAGCAAAAATTTTATGAAATGTGTGCATGCACTAAAAATATTATTTATTCTAAATAACTGCCATAAACGAAAGACTTTTTATAAATAAATAAAATACCACTTGGAAACTTTGGTACGATAGTTAAAATAATTATTATAGAAATAAAAATATTTTTCTAAAAATATGTACGCTCGTACATATTCGCACTCGTCGAGCAAAACGAAAAATAAAATTTCGTGCACGACGTACAATACGACTACGCGACGAACAATACAAAAATTTTAAATCAGTACAAAAAAATAAAAAATAGTAGAAATTTAGGGGTTTTACACTAGGGCCTTTATAGTAGAGTGGGGTGAGATCCAATATATCAATAACTCAAAACAACACAAAACACTGAAAGTCGTAATTATTCAATAAATAAATCAAACTGTAAACTATGTTCCAATAATTTTTGAGATAGACAAAGGGCTCAATTTTACATAAAATAAAGTACCAAAATGATCCTTGTTAATTATAAAAATTTATACTACTTTTTCTGGAATTTATAAACACTCATAAATATTTATTAAAAATCAGCAAACATATATATACTGAAAATGAGTTCGGTTTTCCTATTTTTATAAAATACCAAAAGTACTTATTAAATGCTAAAAAAATTATAGTAAATTGTCTAAATTAACATAGTATTTAAATACAATTTTTTCTAGATTCTTACAGCAATTAAAATATACATAAAAATTCAAATACAGCAAGTAACACTTTCTGAAAATTAATTAATTAATTATTTACTATTTTTCCATGTATTCGAAATTGAACCGAAGTCCAGATACAGGACCCAGAGCAATGAATCAAGTCCAATATGACCTATATAGACTCTGAATGTATTAGACACAATCGGACCCAAAAATCCATGCTAGGCTTGGATATCAATTGGTCATAATCAATAAAAAGCAGTAATTTTTATACATAAATAAATATATTTTTAAAGTGCTAAAATATACAAGTCATAATTTAAATAATAAAAATGACTTATGAATTCATGCACAGTAATATTTTGTACAAAGTAGAATTTGAAATACATATATAAATATACAACAACTATATTTATATATATACATACCAATATATAGACATTTATATATATACATATAATGGATATATATACATATAATAAATATACATATATATTTAAAGAAATACTAAATATAAAAAATATATATACATATATACAAATACTGTATACATATATATATATATATATTATATATATATATATATATATATATATATATATATATATATATATATATATAAATACATATATACATATATAAAAAAATATATATAATAAAATAAAATAAACAAAACAAAAAGAAAAAGAAACAAAACAGAGAAGGGGGGCTCGAACTCGAACCAGGGGGATCGGGTTTTAGGCACAGTCGGGCTGGCCAGGGGGTCAGCCCAAGTTATCTGTTAGAGAAGGGTTTGGGTTAGTATTAAGTTAGAGTTAGGTTAATGGGTTTGTAAACCCAATAGCACGAAACTAAACCCGTTAACCCTATAACATGTTCTTCGTGTCCTGACAGTTAATGTCACGTCCCGCTCCCGTAGAAGCGATCGTCCTCGCTAAGGCGTGATGCCGCACGAGCCTAGATTGCGCTCGTGCAAGGCGGGTTCCATAACGGCCGATTTCATCGGCTGCAATGGGGTCGTCGCACAGAAGTCCCAAACAGAGACATTGAATACTAGCAGCGGAAGTTAAGAACAAAACACAAGTCATTCAAAATAAGCTCTTTATTGATATCAAAACAACGGTTACCTTGGGGACACAAGGCCGAGATTACAATCACTCAAATTCATTCGTCTCACATTACAAATCACTCTGCTCTCTTTCATCTCTCAATACTTGTCTCGAGCCAGCGGATACTTCGGATAGGCGATGTCCATACATTATGTCCCGTATAAGTTTTCGATTCCATGCGGCCGCACGCTTCGAATCGCCAAGGAACTCCGTGCCTCGACGCATCCAAGCGAGCACTGCGCCACGAGCTTCTACCTGCGCCTGCACATGAAAACTGTATGGGTGTCAGTACTCAACTGTACTGGTGGAGTGAGCTCCTCGCCCACCCATACAAAATCAACACATTTATTTTACTTTGTGCGATACAAGCCCCTTTACGATTGTCTTTCTAGTCTTGCTTTAGGATCGATTTTAGGACCGACGCCTTGGTCTATTTTGTGTCTTTTAGACCGTTACCATGCCTTGCACTAATAGTGTAATCATACTTTACCGCTAGACCTTCTCGTTCCAATAACGTCGACTTATCGCCTCGTGCTTGCCTTTCGTGTCATACTCTAGAACATAACGACTCGATCGTACAATGAACTCGATTCGTGCTTATCTCTGAGGCAGTGCCTCCTCGCTAAGTCTTACCTTTACTTGTGTTGTGATGACGTGGCCATACCTGGCATTTCGAGGCCGTGCCCAGCGACTCAACGCAACTTAACCAAACTTGCCCTACGGCCCTTCCAGACTTAACTCGAAACGTATAACTCACTTGTGGAACCGGTGTTGAGAACTCAAGCACGACGCCATATCTCGTGCCGAAGCACGTATTTTTACGTATAGCCGAATCGTAGGCTTTATAATACCTTGGGTGCAACCGAGCACACATTTCACCATTCAACGCATACCGTGCTTACACTTTCTTTGTTACGACCGACACCGTGCATGCAGATTCGCCGCTTAGCACGCCAATTATCAATATGAAAGGCCACTGGCATGACAAGCCATCGCGGACATAGCTCGGGTAGGCGGTGGGTCCTTCAGCGCAGGTAGCGAGCCCCGTTGAAAGCCCCCGACTACCCACGCAATAAAAGCATGCACTGCTATAATGTCTACCTCCTAGGATGACTGGGCCCGGTGTCCCGGCGTATAACCAGTCTAGGCAGAAATTCTTGTCGACAAGGAGTCCAATGACCACGCACCTACGAGACATCTAGACTCACGTAAATGCATGGCCTAATTTGTTGGTACGACTGGAACTATACTTAGCAACTCGTGCTCTGAACCACCCTTTGCATTACGTGCATTGGGGCCGCGAGACTCCCAACCGAGGGACCGCCTCGAAACATCTTAACGTGGATAGGAACGCGAGACTCCCAACCGAGGGACCGTCTCGAAACATCTTAACGTGGATAGGAACGCGAGACTCCCAACCGAGGGACCGTCTCGAACATCTTTGCGTGGATAGGAACGCGAGACTCCCAACCGAGGGACCGCCTCGAAACTTTATTGAACTCGAGGGAATGACTACTACATAGCCATCCAATTAACTTGAACAAAAGTGTTCCCGAAGTGCCATAGTCCGTGGCTAACTTTATATCATGCCAACCGTGGCTCGTACCTTTAACTGACTTATGTCCTACGCGACGCTATCACCCAAGTCATACGTTATATGACGGCCCTTGAGATCGTGGGACTATTTAATTTGACAATCGCAGAAAGAGCAGGACGGCACTTGGAATGACTTAGGTCGACCGGCATAACTTTGCCTAACTTATATAAGCCTACAACTTAATCCGGGGGACGAGCCAAGGCTATGCCAAGCCTTGTACAGTAGAAACATGCATGCTTTATCGAGCATTTATGCGGGCGACGCCTATGACTTAGGCTAACTCATCGTTTGTGTCGAATACCAACTTTTCCCCCTCCCAAGCCGCGGGACGAAGGATCGAGTGTCATTTTCAAAGCACACCGTACACCAACTCTAATCCGAATGTGGGACGTTTTCCATGTTCTAACTCGATTCGATCCGTCGGGATAATTCTCTTTAGCTATGTGGATTTGTCTCTTTTATTATTAAGCCTACTTGTGCAAGTTAAAAACACACGAATTATTAAGTGAAGGCTGAGATGAGGCAAGTTCACCGAAACTACCCCACCTAAGTGATGTCTTCGAGTTGCCGTTGTAACGCCAAGACCGAACACCGTCGGCGTTTCGATTCCTCCGATTGACTTTGCGGGACGGGGCACTACAACATACACCACTCAGAACAAGTCTCGTCCTCGAGAATTTTCTGAAGGCAAACCATCTTACCATTTCTATGGCCAAGACTTAATCGTACACACTCCGCCTACGCGTTTCTTCGATTCCGAGCCACGCTCGCACTTATCGCTAACTTAGTCGTAAGGCAAACCAACCGATCAACCAACATTCGAACTCGTCTCAATTCAATGATCGCATTACCGTCAACATTTCTTCGAAACTTACGATTTCAAAATCCACAACACTTTCCCGTTCCACAAGTCTCACTTGATTCAACGTATCACTTAGTTGGATCGTGCACATATTCTAGACGTCCCTAAAATACATGCATTTCAGTCAAGTCTCGTGATAGAGAATCCGCCATCACCACTCGAGTCGGATCATGCACATATTCGGGCGTCCCTGATATACGTGCATGTCAGCCGAGACTCGCGAGTGGTGCCTCCATAATTCCTATCGCTTCGTACCAGAACGTCTGCCTAACCGCTAGGCTATGTCTTTCGTCAGTACTGGAATCATAGTTCCCAAACAACGATATCAACACTGACCCCATCCTAAGGTCAAACCAAATCGATGGTACGGGGTTTTCTACCCAAGCTCGCATCACTCCGATTTCTAAACATCGAGCATCGATTTCCTACGCACATTCCAACATCCGTCGCACGGGGTACGAGTCGTTCGGTAAAGCCCTCCTACGATAACTTACGTTCTAACCAATCTTACGTCATATCAATATCGTTCGTTCATCAAGCCGTTTCGTATAGTTTATCTCTTCGAACACGTTCAACATTAGTTCGCCTTATCATTCATTCTCAAATCAAGCACGCTATGACACAATTCATCTCTAAACCATAATTCACATTTCATATTTCCGAAATCAACTATTCCAATTCACGTAATCGATCACAAGGTCGTCCGACTTAACAATATGTTGTGCCCCGATTTTACGCGAGACAGATTATCCACGGTAGGCACGAATCACCATGCACGCTTTCGCGAGATAATTATTCTCATCGGAACGTAACTCTTGTTTTGTGTCTAGACTAATTCATTCTCGATGCGCAGATTGGACCTACTCAAACCTCAAGTTTTATTCAGACATCAATCACAAGTCTTAACATTCTCGAGTTCTCCTTCGCATCAAGCCAACAAGTCGAGACAATCAAAGTTGTCGCGTCCTGATTTTCTAAGTTCAATTATTCCCGGGACATGAATCACCATGTCAGCGCTCACGCGGAACGATCGCCCCAAATTCGACGCAATGTATGTGCGAGGCTAGAGTCGCGCTCGCACAAGACAAGAATGTCTACGCTGTGGTTATCCGCGTAATCATCAAGATACGATCACTTTTATCCAACATTCGTCTCAACCAAAGTCCTAAGTATTGTATCCATTTGGAACGATAACACTTGCACGATCGTCATTCACCGTGTCAGATTACCTCCGAGTTATCGCATATCGTCTTTGATACGCCTCAATATCATCGACGATATACGTAACATGACGATCTTTGTTTGCAACGAATTCTGAGTCGTGCTAATGATGCTATCGTCCGACTGGATAATCTCCTCGACATTCAAATTCAATTTCGATCATTACCCCTCGAATCGTTCACAACATCAATTTCGACAAACCTAAATTTACGTATCGTGCATCCGTCTATCTTAAGTCATCGACCAATGTATTTTCTCAATTCGTAATATTTCTTGCTAACTCAATCATCGAACGATATCCATTCCAATCCTCAGAGTCATTTGCGTAACTTTAAAATCGAACATTTCATGCACGCTATCTACCCGTCGTGTTAACTTTTCGTATACGATCCGTATCAATTTTCTCGATTCGATTTCACCTACTCAATCGTTTTCTGCGTTTCATACTCGTGTAATCCTCAATCTTTTGCTCGAATGATTTCCAAGACGGGCCATATACCACTCGGGATTCGAGTCATCCAATCTAATCCAAATCACGTTCACGTTATTCGCTAAGATATGTTTCGGATTCGTTAATCGTTCACATCGCATTGATGCACTAAGTCGTTCACACTATTCCTCAAAATCCAAAACAATCTTCCGTGTACGCCTAAGCGTTAGTCCAATAACGCTTCTATCGATATACACTCTAAGTGTATTCCCGTTCCCGACCGAGCGATACTTAATATTGCTCGCGACTCGTTTGTACCAAAAGGTCGAGGTGCACGATAATATGCACAACTTAGCCAAAGGCTGTGTGCATAACCATCTAGTTCAAACTATACTTCGATCTCGTGTGTTCGTTCGCTATTGTTAACGTAAGGTCGTTCAAGCACGCAACGTGTTTGCTAACTTTTAGCATGTGTCTTCTATCAACTCAAGGTCGGCACCGTTCGGCCCAAAGGCCTACCAACGTATCCGGCGATGGCCTACCGATGCGTTTGATGGAACGCTTGTACGAGCTTTTGAAAATATTAGACTTATTGTATGGACATTCCGTTGGACAATCGAGAGAGAGCACACCAACGATATCAACTTTGCGCAAGCAACATTCAGTGTTCGCGGAAACATCAGAGTTAAAGAATTCAATCGATAGTCCAAGGACGTAAAGTCGTGCTCTGATACCATTATGTCACGCCCCGCTCCCGTAGAAGCGATCGTCCTCGCTAAGGCGTGATGCCGTACGAGCCTAGATTGCGCTCGTGCAAGGCGGGTTCCATAACGGCCGATTTTATCGGCTGCGACGGGGTCGTCGCACAGAAGTCCCAAACAGAGACATTGAATACTAGCAGCGGAAGTTAAGAACAAAACACAAGTCAATCAAAATAAGCTCTTTATTGATATCGAAACAACGGTTACATTAGAGACGCAAGGCCGAGATTACAATCACTCAAATTCACTCGTCTCACATTATAAATCACTCTATTCTCTCTCATCTCTCAATACTTGTCTCGAGCCAGTGGACGCTTCGGATAGGCGATGTCCATACATTATGTCTAGTATAAGTCTTCGATTCTATGCCCGCACGCTTCGAATCGCCAAGGAGCTCCGTGCCTCGACGCATCCAAGCGAGCTCCGCGCTACGAGCTTCTACCTGTGCCTGCACATGAAAACTGTATGGGTGTCAGTACTCAACTGTACTGGTAGAGTGAGCTCCTCGCCCACCCATACAAAACCAACACGTTTATTTTACTTTGTGCGATACAAGCCCCTTTACGATTGTCTTTCTAGTCTTGCCTTAGGATCGATTTTAGGACCGACGCCTTGGTCTATTTTGTGTCTTTTAGACCGTTACCGTGCCTTGCACAAATAGTGTAATCATACTTTACCGCTAGACCTTCTCGTTCCAATAACGTCGACTTATCGCCTCGTGCTTGCCTTTTGTGCCATACTCCGGAACATAACGACTCGGTCGTGCAATGAACTCGATTCGTGCTTATCTCTGAGGCAGTGCCTCCTCGCTAAGTCTTACCTTTACTTGTGTTGTGATGACGCGACCGTACCTGGCATTTCGAGGCCGTGCCCAGCGACTCAACGCAACTTAACCAAACTTGTCCTACGGTCCTTCCAGACTTAACTCGAAACATATAACTCACTTGTGGAACCGGTGTTGAGAACTCAAGCACGACGCCATATCTCGTGCCGAAGTACGTGTCTTTATGTATAGCCGAATCGTAGGCTTTATAATACCTTGGGTGCAACCGAGCACACATTTCACCATTCAACGCATACCGTGCTTACACTTTCTTTGTTACGACCGACACCGTACATGCGGATTCGCCACTTAGCACGCCAATTATCTATATGAAAGGCCACTGGCATGACAAGCCATCGCGGACATAGCTCGGATAGGCGGCGGGTCCTTCAGCGCAGGTAGCGAGCCCCGTTGAAAGCCCCCGACTACCCACGCAATAAAAGCATGCGCTGCTATAACGTCTACCTCCTAGGATGACTGTACCCGGTGTCCCGACATATAACCAGTCTAGGCAGAAATCCTTGTCGACAAGGTGTCCAATGACCACGCACCTACGAGACATCTAGACTCACGTAAATGCATGGCCTAATTTGTTGGTACGACTGGAACTATACTTAGCAACTCGTGCTCTGAACCACCCTTTGCATTACGTGCATTGGGGCCGCTAGACTCCCAACCGAGGGACCGCCTCGAAACATCTTAACGTGGATAGGAACGCGAGACTCCCAACTGAGGGACCGTCTCGAAACATCTTAACGTGGATAGGAACGCGAGACTCCCAACCGAGGGACCGTCTCGAACATCTTTGCGTGGATAGGAACGCGAGACTCCCAACCGAGGGACCGCCTCAAAACTTCATTGAACTCGAGGGAATGACTACTACATAGCCTTCCAACTTAACTTGAACAAAAGTGTTTCCGAAGTGCCATAGTCCGTGGCTAACTTTATATCGTGCCAACCGTGGCTCGTGCCTTTAACTGACTTACGTCCTACGCGACGCTATCACCCAAGTCATACGTTATATGACGACCTTTGAGATCGTGGGACTATTTAATTTGACAACAGCAGAAAGAGCGGGACGGCACTTGGAATGACTTAGGTCGACCGACATAACTTTGCCTAACTTATACAAGCCTACAACTTAACCCGAGGGACGAGCCAAGGCTATGCCAAGCCTTGCGCAGTGGAAACATGCATGCTTTATCGAGCATTTATGCGGGCGACGCCTATGACTTAGGCTAGCTCATCGTTTGTGTCGAATACCAACTTTTCCCCCTCCCAAGCCGCGGGATGAAGGATCGAGTGTCGTTTTCAAAGCATACCGTGTACCAACTCTAATCCGGCCGTGGGAGGTTTTCCATGTTCTAACTCGATTCGATCTGTCGGAATAATTCCCTTTAGCTATGTGGATTTGTCTCTTTTATTATTAAGCCTACTTGTGCAAGTTGAAAACACACAAATTATTAAGTGAAGGCTGAGATGAGGCAAGTTCACCGAAACTATCCCACATGAGTGGTGTCTTCGAGTCGCCGTTGTAAGGCTAAGACCGAACGCCGTCAGCATTTCGATTCCTCCGATTGATTTTGCGGGACGGGGCACTACAGTTAAGGACACGAAGAACAGTCGAGTCCAAGTGTCCTGGTCATCTATGACACGCACGACACGAGTTCGTCGTGTCCAAACTCACCATTAGACTCGTCGGGATGCGACGAGTCACATATGTAAAAATAAGTCGTGTCGGGGAAGGGAAAAACAAAGTGACACGTACGTGTCCAAGTCGAGCGGGCTGTTGGTGCGGCGACTGGGCGGAGGAGGCGTCGGCGTCGCCGCGCTCGGGTGGCGCTGCGCTTGTCTCGACAGGACGGACTCGGTGGTGGTGATCGATGGTGGTGATGGTTGCTGCGGAGGTGGCGGTAGGGTGTGGCCGGAGTTAGGGTTCAGGCGAAGAAGAAATGGGGGAGACGGTGGTCGTGGTGGTCGGAAAAGAAGTAGGGTTAGGGTTTAGGCCTGGGGGGGCATTTATAGGCGAGTAGGGCGGTCGGTTTAGGTCCTTAGATTAGGATTAGGGTTAGGGTTTCGACGAGTGTATGCCGGAGACGACAACAGCGCGTGGTCGTCGGGGGTGGGTGAGATTAGGGTTTTGCAAAAAACCCCTCGGAGATTGGGATATTACACAAATGTGCGCCGTCTTGGTTATTGCAAATATCAAATTTGCAAGTAACCCCCCCCCCCCCCCTCCCCCGCTATGATTCTGTGCAAAATTGAAATTGCACAGACAAATAGGATATTGCAAAAGACTATTAAAATAATTAAAACAATTGCACAATGATATTAAAACAATTTAATTTATTACAAAATGATATATTTTGATTTAAAAACTATTTAAAAATTATTTAAAAATTCTAAAAAAATTCCTAGAAATTATATTAATCTATTTTAAATATATAAAAGCTATTTAATATTATAAAAATATTATTTTGAAATTTTGGGGCTTACACTCCCCTACACACATAAACCTATCTATCTATATATATGTATACACTATTATATATAAGCACGCACTATATATGTTAATGCATAGGATACACATATACAATATTGACACATTCACTTCATTTTCAATACCAATTGGTATCAATAAAATACAACATATTCTCAATAGGATACCAACTATAGGTAAATCGATCTCCAAATGACAATCACCAATTGAAATCACACAATGTCCAACTGCACAACACAATTTTATGACATTTTACCGAATACTTGGTGTGCACTAGAGATATACACAAGCTTATCCCTATGATACATGCTGGATACTCTCAATACACTATGATACTACCCTCACTAAGACATAAAACACATTATAATTATAATTTATAATATAAAATACATATATAAATATTAGACCTAGCATAAGTGTCATAGTACTATGTATAAATATATAAATACCCAGGCCTGCGCACTCACTTAACTTGTCATCGTGTCAGCAACAGTGAATGTGTTATCGTGTCAGCGTGTCAGCGACAGTGTCTCTGTCAATGTCGTGTCAGAGCATGTCATTGTGTTAGTGTCCAAAATTTAGAGATTTAGGGTTTACCTGAGAGGGAAGAGGGGGTCGTCGGCAGGGAAGAGGGGGGTCGACGGCATGGAGAAAGAGAGAGGGGGTCGGTCGTCGACTGAGAGACGGAGAGACGATCGTCGGTCATCGAGCTCGAGTGGAGAGAGAGAGAGAGAGAATTTACGAAATGGAAAAAAAGATATTTCCTCTGACCTAAGTTAAAATATTAGCGACGTAAGAAAATACGTCGCTAAACGTTGGTAAAAATAAGTATACGACGACGTGGTTTACAATACGTCGCTAAATGCCGCCATTTTAGCGATGAACAACGACGTTTAGCATCAAAGTTTTCCCAAAACTAAGATTTCTTCGCTAAGCGTCGGTGTACATCACTATTCAACTACGTCTTGCGACGATAACTCTTGGCATCGCTAAATTAGCGACGTACATGAACGGAGTCGCTAATTCCGTCGCCGATATGAGTTATTTTGGTAGTCGGTGATAATTTACCCCAGCATGCTTTCTTCCTCCCTGATCTAATCAGAACCTTCAGTTCTTCCATTATCCACTTGCAACTCGTTCTGAACGAGAACTTCTCTGATCTTATTAGAAAAGTTAGTGGACGTTCGCTGCTGCTGCTGCTATGAATTCTTCTGTGTCTTCTTCGAAGTAACACATTAGTTTTTGCCTTTCAGAATCCTCTAAGGATCTCAGTTTTGCACCTTCTTTGAAGTGTTGCTATGAAACATTGTTCTTACAATCGTTTTATTTCTCGGTTTTCCATCGAAAATTATGCCCCAGGACTAACATTTCTCGTTATGGAAAGACTTCTTCGGAATCAAATCTCATATTCAGCTGGTTGCACATCGAGGATAGAATATGCGGCTGAGTCGAAAGTAGAGACCTTCCGTTGCTCTGCTTTTCAAGCCGCACTGCTCTTTGGCTTTGGTTTTTGTGAATACGTTTTCGTGAATATTTTCATAGCTTGCATTTTTGAACTTCGTATTTGTATCGAACTTATTGAATGGCACAGTATTCTAATCATTGCTTATGTGATTTCAGGTGATCGCTTAGGCGCCTTCTAGCGCAGCCAACTAGTCTCTCACCTCAAGCAAAATCAAGGTGAGTGGCTGACCCTTCTCCCCCTTGACCCCTTCTTAAATCCATCAATAGCGTCGTTGCGGATAAAATATTAGATGCAAAAACACGGACACATCTGCTTATTCTATAAAACTGCTATAAGCTTGCTATGCGATTCATGATATAGAACTGCGTTAAACAAAAGATAGACTCATTGATTAATGATGTCACGATAAGGCGGGACACGATAAAAATGGTTAAGTATCAAAATGTAAACCCTACTTGAGTAAACTAAATTAGTCTAGCACGGTCATGGATAACTTGTCGACAAAGTAAAAGTTTTCTCGAACAGTACCTCGGGGCCACGGGACCACTTCGGCCTAGGAGAAAATACGGTATAGCTGTGCTAGATAATAGCACGGGTTAGATGAAAACTTTCAGCGGGGCTCGCTACTTGCGTTGAAGGATCCCAACTAACAAAGCTATAAGTCCAGGATGGCTTGTGGTGTCAGTGACCAATCACACATAAATTTGCATACGTTATGCTAGCGATAACAATTGACAGGAAAGAACATGGTAAGTCTCGTATTGCACGGCACCCTCTGCCGTAGGTAAGTTCTAGAGTAATTTACATTATGCTTGTCTAAAATTCATTAGGATGGTTAGAAAGATCGCAAACTAAGTCATATAAACTCTTCAACCAAATGAGAGCATGGAACTTAATTTGTCACGCACCAGTACAAAGTGTAATGTACTGATCCTCACCCTCCATAGGTACCACGAACCAATAAGGACGTGCCACTTAAGCTCAAGGTGACGCAAGTACATTTGAAGTATCGTCCGTGTATTGAAGGCTTATTTTGAATCCTTTTGAAGACTGCACATTAGTCCAGAAGAAAAGATGTCTCGACTCGAGACGACACCAGGTGGAATGAAATATTTTGCTTGTAAATGGGGATGTAATGTATGGAACGACTATCTCATCATCGTTCATTTTGTAATCGAGTCATATTGTAGCCCGCGCGGCAATGTTTGTAACGGAGTCATGTAAGTGATGTTTTATTATCAATGAAAGAAAAGTTCCTTCCGTTTTCAATGTGTTTGTTCAATTTTTCCGCGTACTCTTCTTGATGTTGTGTTTCGAATAACCTTATGACTATGCCTTGTACGATCGCAACTTAGGTTCGCACGGCATCACGTCCGGGGAACGATTATCCATTCTATAGAATCAGGACGTGACAGGACTCGTCTTAGAAAAGGGCCAAGCACAAAAGATATTGAACCATGTTAAATAATTTTCGATAACTACATAATTTTTTATATTAAAATAATATTTCGTTCCTGATCAATAGTATGTATCATATGAAAGTAAAAGCTGAGGGCATGGCATTTAAATAATGATACTATCAACTCTTCAATTATATTCAATTGTCTGTTGGTAAGGAAAATATAATTTAAATGTACAAAATTAAAAGAGTTTATGATATGTTTGTTTATCGAAACTAATACCTTCTGTAACAGTTAATTATATAATACCTTGTGTAAATCAATGTGCATACCTTCAATAACTATTCAATATTTTTTTAGACTTTTTATCAAAGTCAAGGGAGTGGGGGGCAAGGGCCCCTTTGGCCCTAGCATAATTTCGTCCCTGAGTAGGCCACACCCAACTCGATCCTTACGAAAACTCGGTCAAGAGTTTTTGGTGCTCATCATGGAATTGTAATTTGTAGTTAAGCACAATATGTAGTAATTGTGTCTCGTTAAACCAGTGTTGAGCATATTTAGGATTATATCTTCAACTCTTATACTTCCTTCTTCTATATATAGATAAAGATTTATTTTTTTCTTTATACATATTTATATTTGTTCTCATTGAATGGCTCTTTTGGCATTTTAATCATCAATAAATCAATATTATTGATTGGATAATTTATCAATATAATCAATATTGTTGATTTGTTTATACTTCCTAAAAGGAAGAAGCTATGGCAAGACAAGACCACTCTATCGAGCTATCATGGTATATATGTGGTGCTTTTTCTTGCATCCGAAGTAAAGAAAGATGCAAGTAATTAGTAACACTACCCTGAAATTAAATAACTAGGTGTTGTACTTAATGTTATATATTAAAATACGAAGGTTGTGTTAGGTAGTCGCATGGGCGGGTCTAGACAAATGTTGGAATGGACTCCAAGCAACCCCAAATATATATATATATATATATATATATATATATATATATATATATATATATATATATATATGCAAATGATCTCTAGCCTAGTGGTTAAGAGAGATGCATGCGGTCCAAGTGGTCGGAAGTTCGAGTTTCAGTGGAGACGAGTTCGCAACAAGTACCCATTGCTTAAAAATATATATATATATATATATATTTGTGTTATAATTTTGGATCCGCTTCTCGATTGTCGACAATACATTATTAGTATATCTATATAAAAGGATCTGACCTATATATAAAATGAGTTTACTCAGGAGTACTGAGTTTGGGCAAGGTATGCTTATCAATGTTGTAAAAATCGGACCGGACCGACAGTTGGACCAAGTCCAACCGGTTTAAACTAAAAAATCGGTTCGGTTCGATTAAAATCGGGTCTTTTAAAGAACCGTCGTTTTTTTGTCAAAACCGGGTTCAACCGGTGAACCGGCCGAACCGGTTCACAATTGAACCGGCCAATTTTGATTATTTTTTATTGTAAAAAAATTTAAAATAAATTATTATGTAAAATTTGGACCATTTGATTCTTTATTTGATTTTAATCAACCTTATAGTTGTAAAATTAAACCGAACTAACATACTTATGACCAAATCAAACTAAATCAAGAAGTAAATATGAATATTTTACCTATTTGAACCAAACTAAACCAAGTCTATTGAACTCCAATTGAACCCCAGTTGAATCCCGGTCCGACCTATACCAAAAAATTTCATCATCGGTCCGGGTTTTAAAACATTGCTGCTTATAGATAGAAAGCTGAGCAATCAAAAGGAAATGAACACATGATTTGAATATTTTGTCCACAGGTGGCGGCAATTAAATGTTGATCATGAGTAGCGTCTAATTCTTGGTTTAGGAAAGTGGGATGTACGTGATACATACGAGAGTACTTAGGATCATCAGTCAAGACTCAAATGTAGACATCTTGATGATGTGAAGAAAGTGGAGTGAGAAGGACAAGGAGAGGCCAGTCATTCCCATGGTTTGGTTAGGCAACAAGCTTGCATGTCTCTACTTGCCTCTCAAGTGAAGCTTCCCAGAAGTTTAACACCACTGCATGCATGACTCATGTTTTTCTAGTTACATAATTATTATTATTATTTTTTGATATATCCGACAATACGTACGAAACTTTGTGCACGCTGTATGAATGTCGATTGGGCTCACTGTCTCTAACTCCTACCAAATAAATAGAAGGAATAATATGTCCCCGTGACTCGATCCACTGATCTTCCGCCACCTAGCTAGGATCTTATACCTCTCCTCGGTTACCACAAGAGCTACTCGAGTTTGATTTCTAATTACATAATTAGTTAATAGTATATTTATATACATATATATATACTAATTATACTATAACCTATTGGCATTGTCAATGTTGTGTATGTGAGCATTATATATAATATTAATAATAAGGGGTCCTCGTCTTCCAAGCGAAGTTCAAGGCTACAATTCCTTTTAGAAATGGGGCCCTAGCTACATTTGTACGTATATGTTGGTTGCGATTGCGTACTTAGTTGAACTAAACATAAAATTATGTTTCTGCATTTGGCCATGCATATATATGTCCTGATGTATGAATCCAATGAAGGCCGGCCCAGCAGATTGGATTATCCTAATCGAAGCTAAATTTAATTGTTCCTTGTCCCTGATTCTGAAAAAAAAAATCAATTTTAAAACGCCGGTCTTTCAAGTTCAACAAGGTGCACATAAAGCTCAGGGTCCAGATGGGACGTTTCTTCTCTTTTAACAAGTCTTTTGCGTCTTTATTTAAATCAGCTGATTTGTTGCTATTTTTAATAGGATGATGCTACCTTGTCTGCATATTTGGATTGCAGTCATGACTCACAGACTGCGTGTCGTTCCTCGATCGGAGGGTGGCTGCTAAAAAGGAGAGATGGATCCGATGTGGTGCAAGGGCAGAGGGGTCAGTGGAGGGTGACACTTTGGCGCGGTCACGCACACGGTCAGATCCATTTAGCATTTTCCTTTTTAATACTACACTGAAAATAAGTCTGCAGTATCAGTCAAGCCCTTGGAATGTTGATCTGCAAAATTAATGAAGTTAACCAATCTCAACATCATACATACATTTACGAAAAACCTCGCTTGACTGTTACTTCATGCACAACGGTTGGCATTCCAAAGTAATAAAAGTTGGGAACGCCGTGTGATCAGGCGACTGGGTTGTGATATTAGTTTATGTAAAGCCTAATAAATTTCAATTATCTACACCTCCGATGTGGATTCTCATCACCTTTGAGCATTCAAACGGAAACAAGATACAATCTAACAATTTCTATCTTAGTTCGACTACCTTCGTTCATTTCTGCCAACAAAACACCCAGAAGATCTAACACATTGTTATATTGATTCGTTCGACCACATAACCAAACTGACAACTTATTCACACCATAATTGTGTGCCAACCATAACGTCATCTCCACCTTAGTTCGGTTACGTTTGTTCATTACGACAGATCCAACATATTGTCATCTCGATCCGTTTGACCACAGAACCAATCTGACACGCTCATTCACACCACAAATTGCATGCCAACGATTACGTCTTGCTCCACCGTACAATCTGTATATTTGCCTCCAACACTAGGTCTCATCCGCACCACTTGAACCAATTTGTGTAGTTGTCTCCAATATTAGGTCTGAACTGTCTTCCTGTCAATTATACACATGAACGTTCAGCACAATCTGTCTCGAACTAATTAAAGCCGTCCAAACCAGTCCCATAATCTTGGACTCTAATATAACTTGTGGCAACACTTTGTAACCATACCGGAGTTGGCCCATAATATACGATAATATTGGACCGAGCCCATATATCTTAAAATAAAATTTTCATGTAAGACCTTAACCAATCACAATTATCTACATCTCATGATCCCACTTTCTATTCGATGTTGGACTAATTTATAAACTCCATTGTCACCACCTTTGAGCACTCGACCCCAGAAACGATATACAGTCCAAAAATGAACAGGGACCAAAAGCTTCAAGGGAAGGAATAGCCGATGGGGAGAACCTTGATTATTCTTTTTTGTAACTTTTACAGATAAATTCTAGGATTTATTAGCCTTTCGGTCCCAAAAATATTCAAAAATTAGCGTTTAGGTCATGAATATGTTCAGCTTAAAATTTGGATGCCAATATGACGGTTGAGCCGTATTAACCATCCAAAATATGTTAATAAACAAATTGATTTCAGAACTCGAGAAGGACAAAAATATATTTGTGACCATGGGTCATATTAAACTTAAAATATTTATTAACGAATTTTGGATGATAAACACGAATTAACCGTCATCTTAACGCCCAAATCCTAAACTAGACATCTTCATAACTCAAAACATTAATTGTCGAATATTCCCAAAAACAGAAGTCTAATTAACTACATATGTCTATGTATAAAACGCATTGTGCACAAGCCCATACATACACAAGTATAGGTTAGGTTATGTGCAAGACGAGGTCATACTCTTAGTCAGCAAGCACCCGACTAAAATTCATATTATACGCGAATTTTTTTCATTTCTTTCAGAAACATATAACATTTTGGTACATTTGGAAGATTCGAATTAGTATATAAATTTTAAGCACGTAAAGGTTTAATCGTATTTCGTATAAATTATTGAAAAATTGGCAGAAGAAACATGATGGAAACATGTTAATTAACCAAATTTGAAGGATGAAGTTTCTAACCTCAATATTTTTATTTAAAAAATATTTGATCGATTTTTTTAATGTATTTTATTTATACTATGCCGATTTATATTCATACTTTCTCTGCAACGCCAACAACGGTCATACTAGGATGTGCACATAGCAAATTATACTGTGTTTGGGAACATTTTTTAGGAGGGGAAGGAAAATTTGAGGGAAAAAAAATTGAGGAGAGTAAAATAAAGGTAAAATTAATTTTTCCTTCACTTGTTTGGATGACCAAAAAGTAGAGGAAGAAAAATTTTAAAAATAATATTTTGTTTGTTTGTAGAGATAGATATAATTACCATTCAATACTTGATTTTTTTAAATCATAAATAAAATTAACTTTTTTGAAGGGTAGATGGATAATTTTTCCCATAATTCTCTCAATTCTCTCCATTTTTTCTTTCACTTTTGGAAGAAAAAAAAATTTTGAATAGAGTTTGCATGAATTTTTCTCCTAAAATTCTCTCCTTCCTCTTCCTCTTCCTCTTCCTCTTCCCCTTCCCAAACACCAATATGTGTGGACATTAAAGCGGTATGCATAAGCATTAAATTTGAGGTGAAAATTTTGCTTCATTTTGGGTTCTTACATGCATCTATGAAGAAACTCTGGTGGTGATGCCCCTCGATCTTCCCAATAGAACGACTCATAATTCCCAAGGTTGAGATGGATTTCAGGACCCATTTTTAGTTACATGAATTTCATAATCATCTTGGTCGTCCGAGCCTTCTTCCATCCAAATGCGGTTAAAAGATTCAAAAATGGTATTTTATCCGCAATTTATAATCGCGAACGTAACCGCCAACCGACGTGGAGGCCACCCATTGGCCTCCCTGCCATCTCCGGATCCTATCCGGACTAGGAAGCCAATGGTCAGCCGGTCGACGGTCACGTCCACGGTTATAAATTGCGGACAATGTAGCAGCTCCGCAAAAGATTTGACAATTTTTGTTGATCAAACTTGAAGGGAAGATGATTTCCGCAAAAATGCATTACAAGTCGGGTGGCAAATAAAAACCTTGCCGGTGCAAAGCGGTCGATGCAGGAAAAAGAAGAAGAAAACAATTGTGCATCATTTGTTAAGATATGGAACATCGATGTTGCTCGGCGAGGCGACAAATGTCGGCATAGGTTAGACTTGTTTCGATAGTCATACTAATTAGATAACCGATAGATTATGTATACATACAGAATCGACCCAAGGATAACTAAATATGTTATTGCCGGGGCAAAAAATTTCGATAGAAAACTGAGAAGATGAAACAATTGTAAGAACAATGTTCCAACGCAACACTTCTAGGAAGTTTGCGCACGTATAACAAAGATCTAAGAAGATCTCGTTACAGCAACATATGATATTACGAGAATCTAAGAAGATTTTGTAAACCACAGCAGCGAAGAAGATGACAGACGAAAGATGAAAGATGGCCTGCTGGGGTGAATAATTACCGTTGCTCAAAGCTATATTCGTCCCACACGAATAGTTTTCAGGAACCAGCAAGTTCGTCGGAGAACTTTGGAACACTTCTGCTCTTCTGACTCCTCGGATCGTACACGGACTCCCGTGCAAAAACAACGCTGGTGCAAAGCTTCTCTTCTCTCTCACAGCCTCAAAGCTTATCTTCTCTCTCACAGCCTCTGTTTACTTGTGTTAAGAAACGCTTGTAAACTTTCGTAACTTTGTGTTAAGAAACGCTTGTAAACTTTCGTAACTTTCTGTTTAACCTCTGTGTATCTTGCCTGTGAGAGAGAGAAGAGACCTTTTATAGGCCCGAGTAGCAACTGTCCGGTTAGCACAATATTCGGGACGTGGTAATAACCACTCAGAACGTGCAGTAACCGCTCAGATCATGCACAGGCACGATCTGAAGCAAGTTGCGCACTCGCGCACCCCGCGCGCCTTGTACACCACGCGCTGAACGCGCACTGAGCCACTTGCGCCACCTGCGCACCCTGCGCCACCCGCGCAACTGAGCGCACAACTGAGCGCGCAACTGGGCACGCACCCGGTCGCGCAACCTGGGCCGCGCAACCTCATGAGCCCGAGTCCGAGTCCGAGTCGCTACGGGGCTTAGCTCCCATGGAAATAAATTTTCCAAGAGCAAAAATCATGAATGCTTTCAATTGTTTATTTAGCCTTTTTTCCATTAGAAAAATAATCCCACATGGCACACCCATGTGCACCTCCACACCACATGTGCATCTCTAAACTAGCATAGCTAATATATAGAAATACAATTCCTTTGGCCTAACCGATGTGGGACTAAAATTTCTAATACAAAGGCCAAAATCCAACAAACAATACTTTGAATTTGGACAATTTTATTATGCTTAAGCAATCTAGACTCAGTATGACCCCACAAGAAATCAGAATTGCAGATGAGTCTCTAGGAGTGGCCTAGAAATATAAAAAAAATAATTTCGGATAGGACAACTCGATTTCTTGGACTTACCCTGTATACGTAAGCATCTTCTACTAATTCTTAGCAAACCCTACTTACCCACTCACTACTTTTATGACGAAACAAGGACAAAATTATCTATTATTCTGTTTGTGATAACTAATTATAAAATAAGGTCCAGTACATTTCTACTCTTTTGAAAGAATCTTGAAAACTATCCAAAATAAGTCGTTTAAACTATATGTATATATTTCACATAATTAAAAAAATTTAAAAAAAAAAGGTCTAACTAATTATTTAACTAACAATTATTATTTAACTATAGTCAAATATTTCTATCTTACGTGATTAAGGTGAGAGACATTTTCTAGGCTTGGGTAAATTTGATCCCACAAGACAACATTTTTTATAACAAATTATAATTATTATTTTTTATGTGCGTGCAATCCACATACTTGTTACTAATAGAGCTAATTACCAAGAAAACATAAGCGACAAGCACAAGATAATCCTAAATTAATTAAAAGTAAGTAATATACAAACTTCCCAAAATATTTCTCAACTAAGGATCCTTATTGTTTCGTCCAATCAACATTTGGTTAGGTTTCATACAAATAATGACTCCTCGTGTCTTGACCTGATATTCTTCTAGTCAATAGTTTACAATTTACAGTTTGGTTTTTTACATTCATAATCTCGAAACTTCAGAAGCAGAAGTAACACAATTTTTATGATCCATTCGAGAATAACAACCAATTAATATGCCCCGTTTCGTTCGAGGAAAGGAAAAGAAATTAATTCTTTGATATTTTATTTCTTTTGAAAATTATAATTTCAATTTAAAAATTTTAGGTGTTTGAAAAAAAAAAAAAAAATTGGGAGAAGAAGTGAACACTTGGAGGAGGAAAATAAATCCTTGAATTGGTGGAAGGAAACTTTTTTTTTTTTCCCTATTTTCCTTCCTCTTGGGAATCAATTTCATTTTCTCTTCATTTTCTTTGACATCCTAACAAAGGAATAGAATCACTTTTCCTTTCCCCAAGGCTCCAATTCCGCGAACCAAACGTGGCGATAGTTTCTGATGGCCATTGTTGGAACCTAAAATATAACAAAATAACAAAAATCCTAGAGGAACTCATGAATTCTTAATTTTAAATACTGCTATTAATAACATATATGATTTTTCCAAGAATCTAATAGGAAAAAACTAAGACCTAAATACAAAAATAATTGCAAATGTCGTAACCACGGCCGGCCCTGAACTAGTGGGGGCCCCAGACGAAACTTCCAAAATGGACCCCATATATAATGTAAAAAAAGTACAAATGAAATAAAATTTTGTTATAGTCAATATTTGAACTAAAGACCTCCTAAATGTAATTCTACCATTATAACCACTACACCATAATACTTTTTACTAAGAAAGTGACACATGATATATATTAGTTCTACTGTAGATAGTTCAACATTGGTGTCCCCTTTCGTTAGGAGACCCTGAATCGTCACTCGGCCTGTCCTGGATCAGGACCAGGACCGCCGCTGGTCATAACCATATAATAAGTTCCTATTTGAGTTCATAGTTGGACTGGCAAAATAAGGGCTCTTATGCGGCATTGGGGTTAGTCAAATTTGAGTTTATAAATACAATTGTGGGTGTGATTTATCACAACAATTTCAGTAACTTTAGAATGCATATGACTGCCCACAGTGAATATGAAAGGGTTATTTGGTTTTAGGATATTATATAATATTTAATTTAGTGTTATGTTTCAATATTTTTAAGCAGATTTTTGACAGTTGACTTGGAATTATCGTTAGATTTTATTTAAATTTCAATTATATTTAAAATTAAGTTTAGTTTTAAGAACTTGTATAATATTTAAAATTTATGTTTGTCTCCACTTTAGATGGTCATCCCAAGTCTTATGAAAAATATAAAGACCTAAATATAAAATTTATAATCCAATATGAAACTACACTCACATGTTTTTGAAACCACGTACCAACTAGTTTTATTCATGTTTAATCCGGGTAAAGAAAAATAATAATATAAGTTTAAATTTTAAATATTTTAAATTTGTATGTGAAGAAACTTTATAAATAGGAGATTTATTAGGTTTTTACACACTTATGTTAATTACTCATGATGGACAACAGCTGACTGCACTATAGAATAACACCAAAGAATTGAAATAACGAGAATTACTTTTACGAAGATAAAATTTATTAATTATTAATGATAGATATGTATTAGTTAATGAACAAATAATATTGTCAAATAAAATAAAATATGCATCTTCGTCCTCTAACGTTGAGACCTATTAATTATTTTTCATCCAGAATGACTCGAGACAGTTTTTTACATGCATTTCTTCATTTTTTTTGCAATGAAGATATGTTTATATTTTACTTATAAAAAGAATACAACGGCTTCTCTATAAAATGAAGGATAAAATATATAAGTAAACAATATACAATCTTTTATAAGAAATTACTCACATGATATGTAATTTTATAAGAAAAATACAACATACTATATTAACTTCTTCATTTTTTACTGTGTGTCTTGCGTAACGTACCGAACTTTTTTTGTATAATGTATGAGCAATGCTTACAGTTACAACCAAACATTTTCCATAATGTATTGTATGGCTTTGGGTCTATTATTCTTAATTTCCACCATAAATAAAAAAAATATAACTTACAAATTAAGAGTAATTTACTAATATAAAAAAAATTTATAATAACAAGTTAGCAAAAAAAATTCTAATAGTTGAGAGTATTTTAAAACAAATTGCCCATAAATCTAGGCAAATGTTAAAGACCACCCCCTTTTTACTAAGGGCCATCAATTTGAAACTTTAAAAAAATTACAAATTTGCCATTTTGAAAACACTAAGGGCCACCAAGTTAGAATGTAACAGTGACTACAGGACTTGTCTGCAGTCCAAAGTGAATACAGGACTACAGTGCTTGCATGCAGTCCAGATTGACAGAAGCTTTTCTCAATTTTTTTTAAAACTTTCAACCTACAGTGACTGTAGGGCTTGCCTGCAGTCAAAAGTAAAGACAGGACTGCAGTGCTTGTCTGCAGTCCTCGATTGACATAAGCTTTTTTTTTAAAAATTTAAAACTTACAGTGACTGCAGGACTTGCCTGCAGTCCAAAATGAAGACAAAACTGCAGTGCTTGTCTGCAGTCCTCGATTGACAGAAGCGGAGAGAGGGAGATGAGGGGGAGGGGAGGGGTACGAACGGGGGAGGGGGGGCATCGGCTGGAGGGGTACGAACGGGAGGGGGGGAGGGCGGGGGGACGAGCGGAGAGATAGAGAGAGAGAGAGAGAGGCGAGGGAGGTTTTGGGGGGAACGAACGGAAAGGAAGGGAAAGGATTTTTGGGTGGCCCTTAGTAAACTTGTTCAATTTATGTTGCGCTTAGTAAAAAATAATAGTAAGTCATGATCGTCCTTACTAGGATGGTTGTCCTTTGTAAAGAAGGAATGGCCTTTAACATTTGCCTAAAACTATAACTAATATAATAAAATATCAACAAGCCACGTGCCTCATTCAAAGACTTCTAGTGCACTTTGATGGGAAGTAGTCCCAACTTCTTTCAATTCCCCGACGACTTTTAGCAACTACCACAACTTTCTCACTTCTATTATTTAGGGCGTGATATGTAAATGAGAAGTCACAAAGGATACATCTCCTAGGCCTTGTTTGTTTGGTTCAATAGGGGTGAACATTTCGATTTTGGACCGAAAATCGACTCGGATCCAACTGAATAAGATATTATGTTGAGTTTTAAAAAAGTTCGTTTCGATTTTAAAAATATTTTTTTATTCGATTTGGATTTTGGATTTTAATTTCGATCCAAAACCAAAAACTAAATAAAAATATTTAGTTTATATATATATATATATATATATATATATATATATATATATATATATATATATATATATATATAAATATAGAGAGAGAGAGAGAGAGAGAGAGAGAGGGGTATTAGGTATATACTAAATATATATATGAATATACTAAATAAACTTAGGTATATTTAGTTACTATATATATTAACAAAAAAAGTACAAATAAACCAAAAAATCGAATAAATCAAATAAATCGAAAATCGAACTGGTTTAATTTGGATCGGTTTGATTTAGCTATGTGCCAATTCAGTTCGTTTCTGTTTTGCTTATTCGATTTTCGGTTATTTGATTCAGTTTGAACCGAATTAACCGAATGCTCACCCCTACAAAAAATTATGGAATTAGGAAAAAAAAAAAAGTTATTATTTTTTAATGTTTGGATGTCAGGAGAATTGAACAGAAAAGAAAAGTGATCCTAATAGATAAAAAAGGAAAAAAATGGTTCATTTAGTTTTCCCATCTTTAAGACCTCGTTTGGTTCAAGACGGAAGAAAAATAAAATTTCTTGTATTTTCATGGGAATGAAAAAAAGCAGAATTCATGTCACATTTCTTTCCCTTGTTTGGTAAAATAAAAAAACTATCTAGGAAAGACCATTGATTTCCTTTTCGGTGTTTGGTTGTTGCAGGAAAGGAAAGTAAAAATATAGCAATTTTTTAATAATATATTTTGTGCCCTGATGAAAAAATAGCCATGAGTTAATTGTAAAATAAGCAATAATATAAGGTTATTTTTGTCATAATTTTTTGTAATAAATGTTGGAAAAGAATGAGAGAAAATTAGACCATCTCCAATGGTGATTTCTAAAATTGAGTTCTTATCCTACTTGGCATTGTACTTTAAGGAAATTTATATCCTAGTTGGAAGAGTTTCTACATAGAAATTGTAGACATAAAAAAAATGCTCCCCAATGGTTCTCCATTTCTATCCTATGTGTCACATAGTAAAAGGACCAATTCAATGGTGTGGGGCCCAATAATAATTGTGATGAGAGATAGGAGAATTTCTATGAGAGTTTCTACATGTAGAAATCGTCCTAGAAAGTTTTCATCCTACATCATTGCCACCTAGGATAGAAATGGTGATAGAAATCACCGAGAATTTTTTTCTAAAATAGATTTCTTCCATAGAAATAGGGAAGATAGAAACCCCCATTGGAGATGGTCTTAACATGGATCCTGAGCGAATATTTCCTCCTATTTTTTCTCTCTGTCAAAAAAAATAATTCCCAAATTTGTAGCTACCAAAGAATTGAAATAAACAAGTTTCTTTTTCTTATTTTCTAAATCCATGAACCAAAAGAGGTCTAAGTCCTTCCAATTTTCTTGATATTTTCAAATAACGAAAAAAAATTCGATAGAAATTGTAAATGAAAACATCAACGAATTAATTTCCTTTATTTTCCTTTTCGCGAATCAAACGAGTCCATCCATCACAATTGCTCAAATTTTAAGAACTCGTCCAGATCACCAAAGCCTAACTAGTCCAAAGTTTTTTTCCCTCCTCTCTGTGTTCCTATGGTTCCCATTCGGCCTTGCTTGAACATTTCTCTTAATTAGCAACATTCGATTTAGAAGTAGGGTAAATGACAAAAAATCTCTAGATATTTGATTTTTTCTAAATTAAGACGTATTAGTCATTTTTAGCAATTCGTCCCTCCTTAGATTACAAATCCGTTCAATAAAGTCCTTCCAGTTAAAATTAAAAAATTTAATCCCGAAAATATTTCTGCCCTCCTCTTTCCCTCGGTGGCGGCAGCGACCTCCCAACCCCGTCCGACCCTCCTTGTCCTCCACCCTCCGGTCCTGCCCCCCGCCGGCGAGGCCCCCAGCCCCGTTCGTTCCCCGCCGGCCCCGCACGGATCTCTCCCGCACTCGCCGACCCCGCACGGCCTTCCTCCGCACTCGTCGGCCCCCCCGCGGTCCTCCCTTGCCCTCGCCTCGGCCCCACGCAGCCCTCCTCGTGGCATCGTCGGCCATCCAGTCCCTCCCCCAACGGCTGAGGAAGGAGGGGAGGAAGGATAAAATTGTCATTTGAAAATTTTTTGCAACAAAAAATAAATAGTGAAAAATTTAAGAGTATGGAATCTTTTTTCGCAAAAATGGCCAATCTAGAAAGAATTTTTTTGTCATTTACCCTTTAGAAGTAAAATGCACGAATACCGACTCTAAATAGAGAGGGAGAGATCAACATAACAAATGCAGTACTCATTAGTAATATCATGCTCGAGGTTCGGTTTATTCGGTTTCAACTAAATCAAAATAATCAAAATCTAATAATCGAAATTCTAAAATCGAACCGAGTCGAAATTAGTCAAATTGTACCGATATAATTGTTTCTTTGTTCGGTTGAGTATTTCTATTGTTTGATGGAGCCGGATCCAAAGTTAAAAATGTGGTTAAATTATAAAATTATATATATATATATATATATATATATATATATATATATATATATATATATATATATATATATATATATATATATATATGTTTGTTGTATTTTAAATTGAGTTCAAGTTGGACTAGTTGTTAAATTTCCAAAATTGATTTTTAAAATTCATACATAATTAAATTTGATGTTTTCAAAATATCCTCATTTTTATTATAAAATGTATAAAGAACCGAAAGTATTTACATAATTATATAAGTCATATTTGATTTTTGAAACCTAAACCAAAACCTAGATTTAAATATTTTTTTCCTTTCTCAAAACCGAATCAATTTTTTTTTATCTTTTATTCGGTTTGATTCAGTCCAAAACCAATAATCCTCAACTCACCTCTAAGGGCATCTCTAATGGGATTCTATCTCTCCTATTTCTATGGTAGAAACTCATTTTAGAAAGAAAAAAAAATCTCACTTCCCTGATTTATATTCCAATTTCTATCATATGTGTCAATGATATAATTGAGAATTTCTACGAGAATTTCCAATAGAAATTCTTTATCTCTAATATTAGTTAATATTGGGTCTATCTCATTCAATTGATTCTTTTAATTTTTTTGCTACCTATAGTAGAAATGGATAATCATTAGAGAGTTTTTTTTTAATGCAATTTTTATGTAGAAACTCTAACAACTAGGATTTAAATTTCATTAGACTTGTTAATTTGACACAATCATGGGGTTGGAAAAGAAAATTAGTTACTTTCCTATATTTTGGTGTCAAATGAATTCAGGAAAAACTATACTTTTGGTAATTGAATGTTTGACCGACCAAAGTTTTAGTCACTCAAAGATATTTTCCAAAAATTTAGTCACTGAATGTTTTGTCGTCCAAAAAAATGATCACGCTGTTAAATTGTTGTTTGTTTTATTAACAATTTTTGTTGACTTGGCATGTTATGTGCCATGTCAGTCATTAAGTATGACGTGGCACATTCATGTGGCTATTGTTGGATTCTATTTTTCAAAAAAATTGTTTGGATATTAAGTTTTTTTAAAATAAAAAATGAAATACCATGTCATAAACATTGAAACATGGCACATAACTTAATACCCAAACGAAATTTTTTGCAAAATAAAACTCAAAAATAGTCCACGTGGATGTGCCACGTCATACTTAATGACTGACATGGCATATAACATGCCATATCAACAAAAATCGTTAATAAAATAAACAACAATTTAACAGAGTGACCATTTTTTTGGAAGACCAAATATTTAGTGACTAAATTTTTGAAAAATATCTTTGGATGACTAAAACTTTGGTCAGACAAATATTCAGTGACCAAAAGTATAGTTTTTTCCAATGAATTCACTTTCACACTTTTAAATACTCACTTTTTCTTCTAATCTTTTTGATACTTCCAAATACCAGGAAAAAAAAATCTACGAGAATTGTAATTTCTCAAAGAAAATTAAAAAAAAAAAAAAAAACTAACGAATTGATTTCCTTAATAAATTACATAAGTTGGATAGAAATGCCCGTTGGAGAAACAAACAACATTCGTTTGGCTTAGCCTCTCTTCCAATAAATACATTTACGTAGCTCCACAATTTCGATCATCAGCAAAGTCAGTCTTCTTCCCCAATGTGCCGATGACAATTAATTAATCCAGTCTTGGTCGCATAGCCATGTACAACAGCACAAGAGAGGGACGAACGAGTCTCGGTGGGTGCCGAGCGACAACATGCCTCATCTCGACACGCGTACGTACTCAGGGCGGATCCAAACATAAGTTGGGGTGGACGGGAGCTCACCCAAAAATAACTTTTTTTAAAAAAAAATTATATGGGTTAATCTACTTCTAGTCTATCCAAATTTATGGTAGTCTAGGATCCGTCGTCCATGCCAGTACTTAATACATCTAAATCAGTTCCTCTCTCATCGCTCGCCTCGTCCCGTCTGGAGAGAGATCCATGGATGCTGAATCTGTCCGAACAAGATATTATACGTAAACACAATTAAGAAATTTTTTTCTTAAATTCGTGCAGGCGGACAAACAAATCGGAAGCAAATACGGTCGCTTTATGAGATATTGTATCAATTTCAGCTTTAAACTATTGCAGACTTATTTTTTTAACTTTTAATCGAACGACAGATTCGACGCGATTGACAGATAAGCCAAATGCTAATAGTTGGTCGAATTCTGAGATAGAAGAGTTATGTTGCTCGTGTTTAATAGCAAACAAGTCTATGGATCTAGGTGAACCGAGAGGACGATGTTAGTGCCGAGACATAATTTTTCGATGGAAAACTGAGAAGATGAAACAATTGTAAAAACAACGTTCCAACGCAACACTTCAAGGAAGGTTGTCCAAGTCAAACGAATATCTAAAAATATCTCGTTACAGCAGCATATGATATTACGAGAATCTAAAAAGATTTCGTAATCCACAGCAGCGAATAAGATGACAGGCGATTGATGGATGAATATCCTGCTGGGGTGAATGATCAATGTTGCTCAAAGCTATATTCTCCCCACACGAATAGCTTCCAGGAACCAGCAAGTTCGTCGAAGAACTTTGTAACACTCCTGCTCTTCTGACTCCTCGGATCGTACACGGACTCCCGTGCAAAAGCAACGCTGGTGCAACACTTCTCTTCTCTCTCAAGACTTCTGTTTACTTGTGTTAAAAAACACTTGTAAACTTTCGTAACTCTCTGTATATGTCTGTGTTTTCTGCCTGTGAGAGAGAAGAGACATTTTATAGGTTCGAGTAGGAACTGTCCGGTTAGCACAACATTCGGGACGTGGTAAAAACCACTCCGAACGTGCAGTAACCGCTCAGATCATGCACATGCACGATCTGAATCAAGTTACGCAGCTCGCGCACCCCGCGCGCCTTGTACACCACGCGCTGAACGCGCACTGAGCCACTTGCGCCACCTGCGCCAACTGATTGTGCCACTGGGCACGCATCTGGTCGCGCAACCTGGACCGCGCAAGTGGCTCGCGCAACTTAAGTGCACTATGCACCTAGCGACGATGCTGACGTGCTAAGTGCGCCAACAAAACGCCACATTACACCATGAGCCCGAGTCCGAGTCGCTAAGTCCCTACGGGACTTAGCTCCAATGGAAACAAATTTTCCAAGAGCAAAAAGCATGAATGCTTTCAATTGTTTATTTAGCTTTTTTTTTTCCTTTAGAAAAATAATCCCACATGGCACGTCCATGTGCACATCCACACCACATGTGCATCTCTAAAAGAGCATAGCTAATATATAGAGATACAACTCTTTTGGTCTAATCGATGTGGGACTAAAGTTTCAATGTATAAAGGCCAAAACCCAACAGACGAAGCATAAGTAATAAGGAGAATGCTTGACGAAAAATTAGCTCAGGATTATGATGTATATTTTAATCTGATTTGTTATTCGATAGTATATTTTAGACTATTTATATCATAGTCAATATCAGGGCCGGCCCTGAGTTAATGGGGGCCCTAGGCAAATTTTTAAAATGGGGCCCATATATAATATAAAAAAATTGAACTAAAAAATGATACAGCCAATGCTAGACTAAAATATGATACAACCAATGCTAGAACTTAGGACCTCTTGTGTACAAGTATAACAAACTACAACTACACCACAAATGTTTTATAATAAAACAGGATCATATTATATATTAGTTCTATTTTCAATATAAGATTACTAATATATATACATTTAAATTAATTTTTTGGACCCTCAAATTTTATGGGGTCCTGGACGGTCGCCCTGGCCGCCCTGGGCCAGGGCCGGCCCTGGTCAATATATGAGTTAAATCTGTGCAGTGTTTATCACACTACTATCTACGGTAGAGGTTTATTTTTGAAATAATTCAATGTTATTGGCACCTCAAAAAATATTATTGGTGTAACAAATCTCGATAGTCCTTTCTCTGCACACAACTGGCTAAATTGATTGTTCTCTTTCGTATAAATAGAACTATTTTTTTTTAGGACCGTCAAAATTTTGATTAAAAAAAAGCTAAAATTTAACAAAAAATTATTCCTCTCCCTTGATCATTTTATGAGGTACTAATAACAGCTAGGCTTTTTCTAAGGACACAACACTTTTTACTTGGAGACAGCACAAAAATATTCAAAAAAAAAATTACAAGTTTGTCATCCATTTTTTTATTTGGGACTAATCCAATTTTTTCCAGCAAGTGGGACTGCCAGCAAGGCAGTCCTCACATAAAGGAGGATTGCCAACAAGTTGGCAGTCCTAACATAAAGAAGGACTGCCAACTTAGCTGCAGTCTGTGTCGACGAAGACACCCAACTGTACGCGTTCCACCCCTCCTCCTCCTTCTCCCTCCGCTCCGACCAGGCACCCAAGCCACGTCGGCCGCCCACCACCCCTCCCTGCTCCTCCCTCCGCCATCGATGTCCCAACCAACACCCCCTCCCCATCCTCTGTCACGCCCCGATTCCGTCGAATCGATAGTCGTCCCTCGGGCGTGATGCCGTGCGAACCTAATTTGCGATCGCTGTCACGACCCGCACCCTGATTAGGGGCACGAGAACGTGGGTACGTCCAGCCTACGCCGCAGTGTCGGCGGTAGAACGTTGTATAGGTCACCTATAACAACTAACATCTAACAATAAGACATATAAACCTGTCATCTCCGCACGGAGGTATAACATAACATCTCAACTCTATATCTCAGACACAAGTCTAGGAAAGATAAAGATAGAACATGATATGGAATCAGATGAAAGGAAGAACTGAATATATATAGAGTTATCACACCACACAAGTAGATGTCCAACACAAATAAGTACAAGACCTGAAATATAACTAAGTCACAACTAACAATCGGAACAGTCCGATACAAAATGAAAACTGTAAACACTAGACTAGACTAGGCACCCTCTACTGAGCTAGATGCTCCTCAGGATCCTGAAGGTCACCCTCATGTGTCCCATAGAAGGTAGGACAGTCACCATCATCATCTGTAATATTTTCAACAGGCCCAGTCAGGACAGGAACGAGCACAATACATCTCATGCAGTTCATATCAGGTTGGAAAATGTAAAGCATGCATAGAGTAAGATACATGAACTGTAAAGAATATATGTAAAACGAGAGAGATTTGATAACTGGAAATATCTATATATATGATAAATAAGAACTGTAAGTAACCTGTGATTTAGAGCATGATATGGTTATATAAACGGGCTTAGGACATATACAAGATTTCACAAGAATTTGTACAAGATGGGATTTGATCACATAACCATTTCCTACTCACCCTCCCCAATCAATACACAAGGATCCAGTCAAGTTACGTTACTTTGCACAAGAGATTTTTATCATGTTTGCTCACGTGATCATGAGAGTACAAGATTGCACAAGAGTATACATGAAAGCGGTGTACATGAAATACAAGATGTTCGTGAAAAGCACATGACAACTGTATCTGATGTACCCCGAGGGAGATAACATCGCATAACAAGATCCATATAGTACCAATCCGTGATAATGACGTGACAGCATCATGTAAGGTAATCTAAAGCAAGAATATAAGTCCTAACAAGCATGAAAAGATCAGAGAATGTACTCGCCTGTCACCCTGTATGACTGATATGAATAGATGTCCGAACTGGTGTCACAGAGTCCTATTTAGAGTAAAACAGGTCACAACATATCCACAATGGTAAAAATAGAGTATTATAATGCATACTACATGATTCTAGGTCAATCTGGTCAAAAGTCAACTCTTGGTCAACTCTAAAGTCAAACTAGTCAAAGTTAGGTCAACACTAGTCAACTAGTTAGGGTTTTAGTCAAACTAGTCAAACTAGTTGTTTTAGGTCATTCCTAGTCATTTCTAGGTTAACTAGGTCACTTTTGACCTAAGGTTGACTTTGGTCAACCCTTAGTCAACAAGGGTCAACAAGTGGGTTTAGGGTCATTAGGGTTAGCCCCTAGCCATAGGCTAATGATCTTGGCCATAGGCTAATGATCCTAGGCCATAGGCCATAGTCATAGGTTTTCATATAAACCTATACCTAGTAAGTTATATATATATACATGTCTATATATATATATAGATATATACAAGTCTATCTACTACCCATTTATATATCAATATATGAATACTATATATAATACCATCACCCACATATATATATATATATATATATATATATATATATATATATATATATATATATATATATATATATAATGATACTACATGAGAACTAATACAAATATATATATATATATATATATCATATATATATATACATATATATATATATATAAAACTTATATATATTATATATATAGAGAGAGGGAAGAAAGAGGGAGAATTAGAGTGAGAGAGAGTGAATGAGAGAGAGGGATAGAGAACTGTGAGAGTGAGGGCTGGACAGGTAAAGGGGGGGTTCCAGAATTTCTGGAACCAGGAATTGGCTCCCCACACTCACACACAAAAGCACACACACACACCTATTATACACACACATGTATATACACATGTATATACATGTATACACCTAAAAAATCTCACCCACACACTCACATACACATATACTTCCTATACATATACTGAAATACACATACATGCACAAATCATTCTAAAATTAGATTTAAAATTCGTTTTTAGAAAACTGGAATTATCCCAAAAACTGGAAAATGTGCACTGTGCACTCGACAAGTAGGTAAACCTAATTTCTCATACAAAACCGAGCTAAGGCTCGATACTAGTGGTTAGTAACTGATGCCCCACATGTACCCTAGTGTCTAGGGGGCCCGACACGACACCACGACACGGTTTGACGTGTCCAAACTCAAAAAAACCCAATCGGGTAAACACAGACACTGTGTAGTGTCACAGCGTCGTGCACGTGTTCGCGTGTGTGTAGGACACGACACACACATCCACGTGTCTCGTGGTCACGTGTCCAGGTTCGCCTAGGGTCAGGCTATGTGTTCCAGTGTCTGTCTCGTGTCCTCGTGTCACCAGGACACGACACGAGACGCGTATCAGTGGGGAAAATCCGCACGTGTACAGTGCGTGTAAAATCAGTGCGCGCGCATTTTCTTCGTGCACACACATCGAGGTCGTATGAAATTTTATGGGTGTGATGTCAGTCACTAGGGCCACGTGTCCATGAAGTTTCGTGTCAAACCATTGCGTGTCGTGTCCGCAATCGGTGTCGGGTAGCAGGACAGCGTGCACAGTCTCGTACGCGCGTGTCGGCCAGTCTAGGGCCACGTGTGTGCAACCTATGGTGTCGTGGTCGTGTCCTAGGATAGGTGGGGTGTCAGGGCACGTGTCCAAGTTCCTGTATCGTGTCCACGACACATGTGGACACGACACGAAGTGTCAAACAATCGGGTTTTTCAGTGTGCACAGTGGGGTTTAACAGTGTGTTCGTATCCTGTTTTGGACACGGACACAACTCGAAGTGTGCTCAGTCAACTAGGGTTGTGTCCTACATGTCTAGGGCTACCCAAAAATATAATTTGTTTTACAAAAACACAACATTAAACCCTAAGTGACATTTCACCAAACACAGTTTTAAACACACAGATACGTGTCCGATACGGACACCAAATCAAACCTAGTTCTCACCAAACTTGACCTACAGTTAGGGCAGACCTATATGAATGCAATTATGAAGAAAAATCACTATATTAACTAGGTTTGATAGTATTTACCTATTAGTGCAAAACCAATGGAAAAACCCAATGTAGGGGGGGTGTGTCCACTAGCCTTGATGATGCCCCAAAGCTTGTGACCTTGTTGGCTAGCCTTCCACAGTCTCTTCTAGGTACTAGGATTCTAATGCAAAAGATTTGAGTGGATTTGGAGTTAAAATGAACAAGTTATGGGTGTTTGAAGTGGAGGGGTTTTCAAGGTTTCATGAAGTTGTAAAAATGGCTTGAATAAATGATGGGGTGTGCATATAGGATGGGGGTGTTGTTGGCTGCCATGGGGGGGGGGTAGGGGTAGGCTATAGGGCCCCTTTTCACCTTGCAAAGCTTAGCCCCTAAGGCTTTGACTAGGTAGATAGATATTTAGGTTTTTCTAAAATATCTAAAAAGTAATATCTAGATATTTATCAACTAGGTATTTACACATAAAGCTAACATCCTCTACATTCTAGGTTAGTGGCTAACCTCTAGATTAGTGCTAAACTAGGTTAGGGACTAACATGACACTAATCAATAATTAAACAATAATAAAAACACATAAATCTAAATAATTCCAAATAATTCCTAGAAATTTACCAAAATACCCTTTAGGCTAAAAATCACTAATTGATATTCTAAGCCTATGGTCAAGTTCTCATGGTCATGGCAACTTCTAGGTTAGAGAAAACTAGGATTTACACTAAGTTATACTAACCAAAATCACAAAGTCATAAGTCATGACTTAGAAATTGGTTTAACTTAACTAAAATCACCAAAAAATCATACCATGACTAAAATACCACTAATAAATAATAAAAATAATAAATTTTCAAAAATCTCCAATTTCAGAAAACTGGGTGCTACAAGTCTACCCTCCTTAGAAAATTTCGTCCTCGAAATTAGAATGGTCATACTCCTTCTAGGTCAAACACTCAACAATCAAAGTCAGAGTTACTACTTAGCAGCATACAAGGTCAACAAGTAAAATGTGGGTAGTAGACCTATACTGGGTCATGTCCAATAAATTGGACTGGCAGGTTTAGGTCAAGGGTGTCCTCAATTTAAATTGGAATCAAAAGTAACTCTATGGAATAATTTAGGATGAAGTCTTGTGTCAGGAAAGTCGTACTAAGCAATTGAAGTATAAAATGGTGTGCCTTAGTGGGATACTAAGGTCATGGTGTAGGTTGTCAAGTCTAGGTCATGCCTGTGAAATTGGTTTGAGAAAACAACTAGTCTTGTGCTCCTAATTTAAAAGTCATGGTAATGTGCCTACGATGATCATAATTAGAGTGGGAATGGTCAATGGCCTAAATTTAAACCAGAAGTTGTGATGCAATAGTAGTACAAGGATAGGTTAAATGGGATAGTCTGTGACTATGGGTATTAGACTAGGTAGGTAAGAAAACAATGAATCAATAGGGTTAAGAGGTTTACCATTCTATGGTTAGAGCTACTCTTCTAAGTCAAAGGTATAGCACATACATCAATTCATTCCTAAAGGATTATATTAACAATTAGAGCTACTCCTACTCCTACTCCTACTCCTAAGTAAGAGATAAAATCAAAAGAACTATCAGGTCAAATTCATAAAAAATAGGTAGGAGCATATGGAATTGGATTTCAAGACAGATATAATGAAACAAGATGGGAATGGATTTGAAAGAACAGAACCTGCAAGTGGCTCCATCCATGTAGAATAATATATGAAAGCGAACCAAAGTGCAATAGGTTGATCAGACCATCATGCACCGGCCCTGATTAGACAATATGTTAGTGGGTACTAGCCCCCAATAAAATATGTCGTGATCAAGCTCGATAAAATATAAGCTTGCAAAACTAAGGCTAAATTAGCAGTAAAGAAGGTCAAAATATAAGGGAGGTAATGATGAATAAGGTTAAATAGTCCAAGATCCCTTAAACATCAAGGAGTGAGGGTGAATTAAAACAAGAGGAAAAGGGTTTTCAATATCGAAGTTCAAAATAAGATTCTCAAGGGTCGTCCCGGAATCTCTCATGAAATCCTAACAGTGATTGAGTATACTCTCATCCTAATACCTTAATTCCTATATTCTATCGCAGGCTCGTAGCAGTACAACTAAGTCGTCGTGCTACTACGAAATCGCACAAATGCGACTCTCGACCTGCGTGGGCCACCACAAAAACGTGTCACGACCCGCACCCTGATTAGGGGCACGAGAACGTGGGTACGTCCAGCCTATGCCGCAGTGTCGGCGGTAGAACGCTGTATAGGTCACCTATAACAACTAACATCTAACAATAAGACATATAAACCTGTCATCTCCGCACGGAGGTATAACATAACATCTCAACTCTATATCTCAAACACAAGTCTAGGAAAGATAAAGATAGAACATGATATGGAATCAGATGAAAGGAAGAACTGAATATATATAGAGTTATCACACCACACAAGTAGATGTCCAACACAAATAAGTACAAGACCTGAAATATAACTAAGTCACAACTAACAATCGGAACAGTCCGATACAAAATGAAAACTGTAAACACTAGACTAGACTAGGCACCCTCTACTGAGCTAGATGCTCCTCAGGATCCTGAAGGTCACCCTCATGTGTCCCATAGAAGGTAGGACAGTCACCATCATCATCTGTAATATTTTCAACAGGCCCAGTCAGGACAGGAACGAGCACAATACATCTCACGCAGTTCATATCAGGTTGGGAAATGTAAAGCATGCATAGAGTAAGATACATAAACTGTAAAGAATATATGTAAAACGAGAGAGATTTGATAACTGGAAATATCTATATATATGATAAGTAAGAACTGTAGGTAACCTGTGATTTAGAGCATGATATGGTTATATAAACGGGCTTAGGACATATACAAGATTTCACAAGATTTCACAAGAATTTGTATAAGATGGGATTTGATCACATAACCATTTCCTACTCACCCTCCCCAATCAATACACAAGGATCCAGTCAAGTTACGTTACTTTGCACAAGAGGTTTTTATCATGTTTGCTCACGTGATCATGAGAGTACAAGATTACACAAGAGTATACATGAAAGCGGTGTACATGAAATACAAGATGTTCGTGAAAAGCACATGACAACTGTATCTGATACACCCCGAGGGAGATAACATCACATAACAAGATCCATATAGTACCAATCCGTGATAATGACGTGACAGCATCATGTAAGGTAATCTAAAGCAAGAATATAAGTCCTAACAAGCATGAAAAGATCAGAGAATGTACTCGCCTGTCACCCTGTATGACTGATATGAATAGATGTCCGAACTGGTGTCACAGAGTCCTATTTAGAGTAAAACAGGTCACAACATATCCACAATGGTAAAAATAGAGTATTACAATGCATACTACATGATTCTAGGTCAATCTGGTCAAAAGTCAACTCTTGGTCAACTCTAAAGTCAAACTAGTCAAAGTTAGGTCAACACTAGTCAACTAGTTAGGGTTTTAGTCAAACTAGTCAAACTAGTTGTTTTAGGTCATTCCTAGTCATTTCTAGGTTAACTAGGTCACTTTTGACCTAAGGTTGACTTTGGTCAACCCTTAGTCAACAAGGGTCAACAAGTAGTTTAGGGTCATTAGGGTTAGCCCCTAGCCATAGGCTAATGATCTTGGCCATAGGCTAATGATCCTAGGCCATAGGCCATAGTCATAGGTTTTCATATAAACCTATACCTAGTAAGTTATATATATATACATGTCTATATATATATATATAGATATATACAAGTCTATCTACTACCCATTTATATATCAATATATGAATACTATATATAATACCATCACCCACATATATATATATATATATATATATATATATATATATATATATATATATATATATATATATATATATATATATATATATATATATATAGATATATATATATATATATATAATGATACTACATGAGAACTAATACAAATATATATATATATATATCATATATAATATACATATATATATATATATATATATATATATATATATATATAAAACTTATATATATTATATATATAGAGAGAGGGAAGAAAGAGGAAGAATTAGAGTGAGAGAGAGTGAATGAGAGAGAGGGATAGAGACTGTGAGAGTGAGGGCTGGACAGGTAAAGGGGGGGGGGTCCAGAATTTCTGGAACCAGGAATTGGCTCCCCACACTCACACACAAAAGCACACACACACACCTATTATACACACACATGTATATACACATGTATATACATGTATACACCTAAAAAATCTCACCCACACACTCACATACACATATACTTCCTATACATATACTGAAATACACATATACATGCACAAATCATTCTAAAATTAGATTTAAAATTCGTTTTTAGAAACTGGAATTATCCCAAAAACTGGAAAATGTGCACTGTGCACTCGACAAGTAGGTAAACCTAATTTCTCATACAAAACCGAGCTAAGGCTCGATACTAGTGGTTGGTAACTGATGCCCCACATGTACCCTAGTGTCTAGGGGGCCCGACACGACACCACGACACGGTTTGACGTGTCCAAACTCAAAAGAACCCAATCGGGTAAACACAGACACTGTGTAGTGTCACAAGCGTCGTGCACGTGTTCGCGTGTGTGTAGGACACGACACACACATCCACGTGTCTCGTGGTCACGTGTCCAGGTTCGCCTAGGGTCAGGCTATGTGTTCCAGTGTCTGTCTCGTGTCCTCGTGTCACCAGGACACGACACGAGACGCGTATCAGTGGGGAAAATCCGCGCGTGTACAGTGCGTGTAAAATCAGTGCGCGCGCGTTTTCTTCGTGCACACACATCGAGGTCGTATGAAATTTTATGGGTGTGATGTCAGTCACTAGGGCCACGTGTCCATGAAGTTTCGTGTCAAACCATTGCGTGTCGTGTCCGCAATCGGTGTCGGGTAGCAGGACAGCGTGCACAGTCTCGTGCGCGCGTGTCGGCCAGTCTAGGGCCACGTGTGTGCAACCTATGGTGTCGTGGTCGTGTCCTAGGATAGGTGGGGTGTCAGGGCACGTGTCCAAGTTCCTGTATCGTGTCCACGACACATGTGGACACGACACGAAGTGTCAAACAATCGGGTTTTTCAGTGTGCACAGTGGGGTTTAACAGTGTGTTCGTGTCCTGTTTTGGACACGGACACAACTCGAAGTGTGCTCAGTCAACTAGGGTTGTGTCCTACATGTCTAGGGCTACCCAAAAATATAATTTGTTTTACAAAAACACAACATTAAACCCTAAGTGACATTTCACCAAACACAGTTTTAAACACACAGATACGTGTCCGATACGGACACCAAATCAAACCTAGTTCTCACCAAACTTGACCTACAGTTAGGGCAGACCTATATGAATGCAATTATGAAGAAAAATCACTATATTAACTAGGTTTGATAGTATTTACCTATTAGTGCAAAACCAATGGAAAAACCCAATGTAGGGGGGGGTGTCCACTAGCCTTGATGATGCCCCAAAGCTTGTGACCTTGTTAGCTAGCCTTCCACAGTCTCTTCTAGGTACTAGGATTCCAATGCAAAAGATTTGAGTGGATTTGGAGTTAAAATGAACAAGTTATGGGTGTTTGAAGTGGAGGGGTTTTCAAGGTTTCATGAAGTTGTAAAAATGGCTTGAATAAATGATGGGGTGTGCATATAGGATGGGGTGTTGTTGGCTGCCATGGGGGGTAGGGGTAGGCTATAGGGCCCCTTTCCACCTTGCAAAGCTTAGCCCCTAAGGCTTTGACTAGGTAGATAGATATTTAGGTTTTTCTAAAATATCTAAAAAGTAATATCTAGATATTTATCAACTAGGTATTTACACATAAAGCTAACATCCTCTACTTAGTCTTCTAGGTTAGTGGCTAACCTCTAGATTAGTGCAAAACTAGGTTAGGGACTAACATGACACTAATCAATAATTAAACAATAATAAAAACACATAAATCTAAATAATTCCAAATAATTCCTAGAAATTTACCAAAATACCCTTTAGGCTAAAAATCACTAATTGATATTCTAAGCCTATGGTCAAGTTCTCATGGTCATGGCAACTTCTAGGTTAGAGAAAACTAGGATTTACACTAAGTTATACTAACCAAAATCACAAAGTCATAAGTCATGACTTAGAAATTGGTTTAACTTAACTAAAATCACCAGAAAATCATACCATAACTAAAATACCACTAATAAATAATAAAAATAATAAATTTTCAAAAATCCCCAATTTCAGAAAACTGGGTGCTACAATCGCACAAGGCCAAGTCATAAGGTAATCCGAGACACGAGATCTAAGAGAGTACGCAGACAAATTGATATACACAATAAGTAAAGGAAACTTGATCTTTATTGATAATGAACATCTTTTACAGACTCCGATACAAGACTCTTTGCCGCACGGGCTACAACATGACTCGATTACAAAAGAGTGCCGATGAGATAGTCGTTCCATACATTGCACACATCCCTCAATATACACAAGTACTCCATTGACCTGGATGGGAGGGACGCTGAGTCATTTTTCTTGGACTGTCGAGAGCCTTCAAAAGTGGAGTCGCTGAGAGAGAGAGTCTTCGACGCATGGCTGAAGCTTCAAAAGTCACGAACGTCGCCGAGCTAGTTGGCGCGTCCTTCCTGGTTCGCGGGACCTGCAAGGAACGAGGATCAGCACAGAACACATGTACTGGCGAATGGCTAATTAAAATCCAAGCTCTGCATTTGATTCAAGAAGTTTTGTAAACATGCTAGCTAGCTATTTCAATGATCTTTCTAACCGTCCTGCTCGATTTTACATGTTAACATGTTTGAGGCAAGCATATAAAATTGTGTAACATTAGGCAACTATCATATTCATCCCGTGTCCCGTGCACTTGTTAAGCAGTGAAGAAGGGTTGTGAAGGCCACTGGCAATTTCAAGCCATCGCGGACATATAGCTGAGTTAGATGGCGATCCTTTCGCGTCGGATAGCGAGCCCTATGCAAAAGTTCCCGCATAACTCGCGCCGATGAAGGGCTGGCACTTGCTATACACTCGTTCCTCCCGGGCCGAATCGGTCCCTTGGCCTAGGTAACCGTTCGAGAAAACTACACATTGTCGACAAGTTGTCCAATGACCGTTTTCCTTTGAACTTAGTTGATTTGGGTCATTAGCCGTATCGTTGCGATAAACATTAATCGATTCATTCATTGTTTTGCATAGACCAAGTATGATTGTATAAGAAAGCATGTTTTCCATTTCCGAAACCGACAGTTCGTTAACAAGTGTTTCGTGAAGTATCGTGCCACGATTTCATTGACTCTGCACTATTATGACAAGCATTTATTTTACTTCATATATTGAGTTTTGAAGTAGAGGGACGGGACGAAGGAGGTCAGCCACTCGCCTTAGGCTTGCTTCAAGCGAGCGACCGGTTGGCTGTGCTGTCGTCGCCTACGCGATCACCTGCAATCGCATAAGCAACTGATTAGAACACTGTGTATTTCAAGGAATTTCGATATGAATGCGAGCTCGAAAACGCGTCACGAAAACCCATCGAAAACATTCACGAAAAGCGCATTCACGAAAACGAAAGCCAAAGCCAAATCAAGTGCGGCATGAAAACCAGAGCAACGGGAGGTCTCTCCCGACTCAGCCGCAGAGCCAATCCTCGAGGCGTAACCCACTGAATATGGGACTTGGTTCCGAAGAAGCCATTCCATAACGTGGAATGGATCTTAATTCAACCGTTCCCGTTCGATCGACTCGGCCGATTCCGACCTATCGGTCCCGACCGAATCGATAGCGACAATGTTCCTTTCTCGCGCACCCCGTGGACGGAGACGGGGCACGATGTAGGGACGGGGCACTACATCCTCACCGATTCGAAGTCCGCAGCCAGCGAGGGGTGCCACCCCTGCGCCGTCCGACCCCAAGCTTTCACCCGTGCGCCTCGTCACCTCGCCTCCGCCGTCCTGCTGCTGGCTATTGCTGCTCGTCCCCCTTCCTCTGTCCTAATTTTTGGGCTACTCCCAAGCAAATTGTAGACAGTTTCTAGCAAAAAATTTATCTTCTTCGACTGCCTCCAAGTTGATTGCCTCTAAATAAAAAATATGGTGCCCTTAGAAAAAGCCTAACAGCTACCCTTGGAAATATTCCCATAAAAGATCCCACTTCCTATCCAAACTCCAAAGAAGGAAATGGAACAAAGGAGAGGACAAGTCCTTTAGAGCATCTCCAACCCTATTGTGACTTTGGAAAAAAGTTGTTGCCACATAGGAATGACAAAAATTTATTCAAAAGTTCTTCTCCAATGCAATTGTCAAGTTAATTGTGAAGCTTATGTAGCAAAAATTAAAGAAGACATTGTAAAGTTGATTGTCTTGTTCTAGACAATGCACTTGACAATGTCTTCTCTTCCATGTCATCAATTATGAATAAAAAATATTAGAAAAAGGAAACAAGATGAGTAGTTGTCTTAAAAGTTGTCTTGGAAGTTGGAAAAAATACTTTTTATTATCTTCTCAACACTTTTGCATTGGAGAGAGTTTTTCTATCACATTGTCTTTTGAGATATAATTTTGCCACATAAACAAGACATTGTCTTGTGACTCATGCCACATAGGAGCCACCTAAGAATCACAACACTTAACAAGACAATAGGGTTGGAGATGCTCTTAGAAGGCTCTTCCTTCAAGATAGGGACAACCCCAGAACACACAACACCAAAGCCAACCACCAAAAATACGACAAGTACGCTATTTTGGTTCACTAAACCCTTGTTCTACTGTTAGCAAAGTGTACAAAAAAAGGAACAAGTGTATGTATACCCCTCCCATGATCCTACGTGGCGAGATCTTAGCCCTTGTTTATGTACATATGTGCTTTTTCTCATGCTCTCTCCTCTCTCCAGTCTTTGTTCTTTGCACTTATTTTTTTTTTTTTTGGGATTTTTTGATTTTTATCCCACTTGTTAATATGAATTTGTATTTACATCGCACTTTTTAATTTTTTTAGACTTATATCCCACTTTTTGTCACGAAAAGTATTTATTTTGTCACGAAAAGTATTCGTTTTGTCACAAAAAATATTTTTCGTGACAAAAATGGGATGTAAGTCAAATAAAATTAAAAAGTGGGATGTAAGTACAAATTCATATTAATAAGTGGGTTGAAAGTCAAAAATTTTTTTTTTTTCTTCCTTGTATATCCTCAAGAAATTCATTTTTGTATGCATACCCCTTTCAAATTTTACAATCGTATGTATTTCCTTAAAAAAATACATTCCAAGTTTAGTTTAAGATCCACTAAGGCCTCGTTTGGTTACTGGAATTTGAGTTTGGGAAAGGAAAGTGATTCATTTCCTATGTTTGGGAGCCAAAAGAAAGTTGTTGGAAAGGGAAAATGATTCCCAAGAGGTAGGAAAATTGGGGGGAAAGTGGTTCCTCCCATTTATCTAAGGAATCACTTTCCCTCCAACTTTTCCGCATTTATTACAAAAAGTTTTGACCAAAATATCCATGTTCATAATATTATTTACCATTTTTATCCATAATATCTTTTAGACAAAAATATTTCTAAGTAATAATTATTTTTATTAGCACGAGGGTATTTTTGAAAAATTGACTTGATTTTGTTTCCTTTCCTTACAAACACCAAACACTATAATGAAAATTAAAGATATATTCCGGCTATAATCCCGATCTTTCCAAACACCGGAAAGAAAAGTTTATAGGAATTATAATTTCCTAAAGAAAAGGTAATAGCAAGGAATCAGTTTCCTTTCCTTTCCATTCCGTGAACCAAACGAGGCCTAACATAAGATCTTTAGATAACTTTTTGACAAAATTCCTCAAAAACTAACTAACATAAGAGTACTTGTGAAAAAAGAATGTTATAAAAAATAGTTTTATTGTATTCGACTTTGTATACAGTAGCATCGTGTCCTTAAATGTATATCCGATTGTTCAGATGGATTTAATTTAATTTCCAAGACGGATATAATTTAATTTCCATCCAGTATATCCTTCTCAATCTAGACCTGGACCTTTGATTCAATTAAAAAAATTATTGTACCAAAATATTCAATTCTGACTCGATTATGATCCAATTTTTGGCTTGTAATGAATGAGTAGGAAGATTCTCTCTTTCATTAGAAAATATATGTTTAACTCCGAAGCTTATGCCAATCACTTCTAGCCCAAACGGGTGAGATGTGCGACATCACATCCATCTAACTCATGTATGTTCGAGCCGAATGGAAGCATAATATTCTTATTATTTAATAAATGGGTGAAAATACTCATACAAATAGAATTTGGATCCAAATGTTCGACAACCCAATTCCATAAACATATAGAATCCAGCTCCAAGATTTCAACCCCTTCCACTCAGATAGAATCCGAATAAAACTGGGGTCCAAAATTCCAACTCCTTCAATTCAGACAGAATCCGAGTCCAAGACTCCAACCCCTCCCATATAAATAGAAGCCGAGTCCAAGACTCTATCCCCTTATACAAAAAAAAATTCATGGTCTAAGACTCCACCACTTTATACAGATATACAATCCCCCTCCCCCCCCCCCCCCCCCCCCCCCCCTCTTTTTTTGATAATTTGATGGTACACATACAATCTATTTATTTATTTATTTGAAGTGTTATTTTTTTTCGGGCCGACGAATAACGTTTAGGGAGAATTTGAACTGTGTCCATTTCCACGGGACTCTCGGTGTACCCAACGGGCTACACATGACAATTTATTTAGATTTATTTTCTTTTTGGAAGAAAAGGAACATGCATGCAAATGTGAATAGGTTAGTTAGTGGGGGTATGCATGCAACTAAACCCTTCCTTCTTTTAACTTTGCTTCCATGCATGGATTTCTCCTCCCAAATCCTATAGAGAGAGAATGTGTGTGTGTGTGAGAGAGAGAGAGAGAGTCTTCTCTCCATAAAACAACAAACTCTTGATATACAATCCATCCTCTCTCTCTCTCTCTATAGAAAGCTCAAGTGAGAAGGAAGAGTGAACAGAGTAGCAGCAGTTAGTTGTTGCCACCACTTCCCACTTCCCACTTCCAAACTCCACCAGATCCCCTCCCTCCCCTTCCAATTGATCAAGAAAGCCCAAGATTCTTGATCCATTCTTGATCCCTCTTCTTCTTCAATCGATGGATCAAGAAGCAGAAGTCGAGCAGAGGCTGTCGCTGCACAAGTGCAGGCTCTGCAGCAAGAGCTTCTCGTGCGGGAGATCCCTCGGCGGACACATGAGGTGCCACCTCTCCTCCTCCACCACCTCCTCCTCCTCCTCCTACTCCACGGAGGAGGCCCACACAGCCCCCGCCGCCAACGCCTACGCCTACGCCTTGAGAGAGAACCCCAAGAAGACCTGGCGGCTCTCCTCCTCCTCCTCCTCCCACCCCCACCACGCTGACGACGCCAAGCGGAGGCAGTGCCGCGACTGCGGCAGGAGCTTCCAGTCGTGGCAGGCCCTCTTCGGCCACATGCGGTGCCACTCCCGCCGCAGGCGCCCGCTCCCGCCCTCCCGCGAGGAGGCGGCGGCGGAGGACTCTTGGACCGTCCCCAGGAAGAAGAGAATGCCGACGCGGCGGCGGCAGCATCGCTGCGCAGCCGCCGCGGCGGACGGCTCTTCGTCCTCCGAGAAGGAGCAGGTGGACGTGGCCATCAGCCTCATGATGCTCTCCAGGGACGCCGGCCGCTGGAGGAGGTCCGCTTCCGCCGCGGAGTCGGCCGACAAGAACTCGGCCGTCGTGGCGGCTCTCGACGGGTTCAAGAAGCCCAAGGACTACGCTTGCTCCGCCGACGATATCGAGCTGTACTCCGACGGGGAGTCGGGGAAGAATAGGGCTAGTTGCGGCGGCGGCGGCGGCAAGTCGGGAAAAGGCCTGTACGAGTGCACCACCTGCAGCAAGAGCTTCCACTCCTACCAGGCCCTCGGCGGCCATCGCGCCGGCCACAAGAGGGGAAGGGGCTGCCTCGGCGGAGATATCGGCTTCGATACCGATAATCGTCGGGCGGCAGAGGATGTCGGGGAGGCCAAGGGGAGCCGCCACCAATGTGGTATTTGCGGGAAGGTGTTTGGTTCGGGACAGGCACTGGGAGGGCACAAGAGGTCTCATCTGGTTACGAGCTCGGTGACAGCCGCTGCCGCGGTCGAGGAGGAGGAGTTGGCGGTGCCGGACTTGCTCGATCTCAACCTGCCGGCGGCTGCGGCGGTCGACGAGGAGGATTCTAGCAACGGGAGGGGGGCTTCCGCTGCCGCGGCAGACGCGGAGTTCGAGTCCTGGTGGGCCGGAAGCAATCTGAGGAGTGAGGCGATGGTCGGAATGATCGCGTAAGGAGTGTACATAACTACCTACAACGCAGACGGTCTCGGGATCGAACAGTTGGCCCAACTGAGATGCAACACATTCTCTCGTTCCATTCATTCTTTAGAAGGTTCAGGTCAAGGCAGAGGTAACAGCACTTACTCTTACTATGTTTCAGAACTTTCAGTTCAGTACAAGAATTGGCTATCAATTTTGTCCACTGGTGGTAATACTTTTGTTGTCAAATTGGTGAACAAACATATGTTCCAGTAGATCATTGTGACAGTACTCACTCTATGATCAATTGGTTGTGGTTTCTAATTTCATCATGGTTCCAGTCAGTTCCCTTTGATTTGATGTAATTTTAACTCTTTGGAAGTGGATGTTCAAGATCTCGGTTTCTCTCCCCCTAACACTGAGAAGTGAATGTTGTGTGGAAGCTACTGTTAATCTGACTACCAAATTTAATAGTTGTATCTGAAAAAAAATTTAGTCTCTTCTTGAGCTTCCCATACCAATATTTTACTTGGTACAACATCTTTTGTTTAGTACTTGATTCTGTACATACACACATAGCTGTTCCAGTGGAAAAAAAAAAACTAAAAATAGAAAGAACGCTGCTATTTGGCCCGCGGACAGGCTAGTCCGTCCGTCACGTAGCACTTCCTAATTGGCAGGTCAACAACGGACCTCATGCTAACAAGGGGGGCCAATGGAATAGTGCCACGCAGGCGGACAGGCTGGTCCGCCTGCGGACATAAAAGTATTTCCGAAATAGACGACAGTGTCTTTTGTCTCAGAGACGCATGAAACTGGATAGGCGCATGAGCACCCAATAGTACGTGGGAGTGGACGTGTACTGAAATCACGTATGACTCGCGGCTTTGAACATGCCACACGAAACCCTGTCGTGACCAAACACGATATCTTCATGAAAAATAGGATAACTATGCGTCAAATAACATTTGAACGCATAGATTTTAAATGCATACTGCAAACAACTGTCTCGGAAGTAGTCGCATAAGAGTTCTCTTTTTACAGCTGTCGAAGTGTAATGATGATGGTGACGTAACCACTGACATCTTCTTCGTAGTCTGACCACTGCACGCTGCCCAAAGCTCTTCACTTCATATAAGAGAGAAGAAAACGTCATGCATCAAACAGACCATGCGTCATTCCGACTAGTCTTAGACTATATGTCTTTCTATATTATCTTCGACCATGCGTCTTTCTGACCATGGAAGATTAGAAAATAGCAATTGTGGGAACTTCCAATATGGTGATGACACGTTGACGAATTTAGACCCTTAAAAGTGCATGTAATCCCAAGTATGTTGGTCTCATCTGACATTGTGGCGGAAGCATGATTCACAGTATCGGTATCGGATCCTTCTTAATTGGCAGTTTCGGCGCAGCCGACGCCGCAAACTATGGGTAAGTATGGGGGTGAATTATAAAGCAATGAAGTGGTGAGAGTAGGTGAACGAGAAGGAAATGTGAAGGCATGCCAACCACAGCTGCTGCCAACAAATTAACCAATGTAGCCTGACCCCGGTGGTATAGGAAGCTTCAAGTGAGGGTGGAAATGATTGGCTCGTGAGAACATCATCTGCTGTTGCTGCAGGCCAATTTTAATAGTGTTCTGATGGGCATGTGTGTGTGGGGGGGTGGGAGGAGGGGGGGGGGGGGGGGGGGGGTGCGGTTTGGGGGAGGGAGGGATGTTGATCCTCAAAGTGGGGTTGTTTACTTGTCCACCAAAACACCATGACAACCCATCTCTCTAATAAACTATGTTTCCTCTTTTTCTTTTGTTTCCATGCTTTTAGTTCCAAGTAGAATAGTGCTTGGGTGGTTGTCCCTTTATTGTGAAGGGTTAAATGCCTCATATTGCACTTTCTTTTTCTGTGCCTATCAATGTTTTTAAAATCGGACCGATAATTGAACCGATTTTTTTTTATAGGTCGAATCGAAATTCAACCGGAGTTCAACTAGACTTGGTTTGGTTTGGTTTGGTTCAAATAGATAACATATGCACATTTACTTCTTAGGTTGGAAGGTCTCTTAAAACAAAACCAAGAAATAAATGGTCCAAATATCAAACAATAAATTTTTTTGAATTTTTTTTGAAAATATAAAAATCAAAATTTTCGGTTCAATTGTGAACCGGTTCGGACGGTTCACTGGTTAAACCCGGTTCTGAGAAAAAACCGATGGTTCTTCAAAAAACTCCGACTCACATCAGACCGGACCGAAATTTTTGTTAAGACCGATCGGACCCGATCCGACTGCCGGTCCGGTTCTGACAACACTGGTGCCTGTAACAGCCTATCAACCTCTTATGACTATATGACTTTTTTTTTTCCTCCGTTGGGAATCATAATCCCTGAGAGGTCCACACATACTATTGCTACTACAGCCTTTTTTTTCTTCTTCTGAGAAATCAATACAACTACTAGGACTAAGTAACTATTGACCATAGCTTAGGAATTTTTCTCGACTATGTTGCATGAATATGGTCACGGATAGGGATGCAGGTGAGAAGATTTTCATATAGGTACGTGTACGGACACGATATGAATACGAACTACCGTTTGTCCGTGTCCGTGCAGCATAGGATCCGGATAGAGCGAATTAGGATTGTTATGGATTCGGCTAGGATACGTTTTCAGTATATGGTGGGATGTGATCTGAGAGAACTAAACAATTATATATACAAAAAGTTAAATGCATAAGAGAGTGAACATGGTTGGAGCACAGAGGACAGTAGATCTGTTCTATGTTTAAACAATCACGAAGTAGGTTCCACGTGCTGCGAGTAGCCGATGCCACGTGTTGTTCCACTACTCTAGACCCATGGCAATTGGACATTTTGGGATGAGGGGAAATTATCTGGTCTCAACAACTGTGTACTAGTTATGGTTTAGCTTCTTTCGTTGTGCCACATAAACTTTGACAAACAACACCTAACCTTGTTAGTCTAGGGAACTTATAAGCGATTGACATCTACTAAAGAGCAAGCACTCGAGATGAGTTGGTTTCATGGAGTAGACAGTCAACAACGGTTAGGCTACTGATAATGTATGTGCTGGTCGCTTTGATTAATAGATCCCTTTACCAAAATCAGACTTGGTCAAGAGCAAGAATATCAAGAAAATTGCCTTCTCATAACCTGGTGTGACTAGCAAGCTCCACATATCTTGATCATATTGTATTTGATCATATTGTATCTTGATCATATTGTATTTAGACACCAAAAGAGTACAAGAAATAGTCACAAATAACAAAAAAAAAAAAAATCCTAGAGGAACTCATGAGTCCTTCATTTTAAAGACTGTCATATATAGTTATTGGATTACATCCATCTCCGCCATTGATTTTCTTTCAAGGACCTAAACAGAAAAAATTAAGGACCTAAATGTAAAAATAATACCACTTATCATAATCACATTGCAAGTTCATATTTGAGTCAGACTACACAAATAACAAACAAACCAACCTCTGAAATGTTAAGATGGTTCTCTAATTCAGAGAAAAATAAGAGGTAAATCTTCATAGGCTCCGGTTCGCGTAATCAGAAAATGAATATTAAGCAATACCTTGTTAACATACTTGTTTCAAGTTCCTTCAGGCCTACTATTGTGTAATGTTTGGTTTGCGAAATCAAGACCTTGGAAAAGAAAAGACTTCCATTTCTTGTGTTTGGATGCCAAAGAAAGTGAGTAGAATAGAAAATTGATTCACAAATAGGAAGAAAAATAGAAAGAAAAATGGTTCCCTCCACTCATCCAATAATTCATTTTTCTCCTCTAAGCATTCACTTTTTCTCCCAAATTTGCAAATACCGGAAAGAAAATTGATTAAAATTACAATCTCTTAAAGAAAGAAAAAAAAGAATAAAAAATTGATTTCCTATCCTTTCCTCGAACCAAAGGAGGCCTTAGTTCTAGCGGCTTATTTGACTAATATCTCGTGTCTCGATCCTATTGCTGACTGATGTAATGCATCTATAATCGTTTCGGAAAATGGAGGACAAACAAGGTTTTAATTAGTTTGCTCTTAGGAGTTGTATAGATACAGATGAGATTTTTTTTTTTTTTTTGTGGAGTCTACAAGAGAGAGGATATACTCTGAATTTTCCGAGAAACAGTCAAAAATGGTTCGACGAGGACAAAGGAAACAACGTTGTCGTTGTTGATATGGTGTCACCCACATCTTGGGCTGGGTCCAGAGCCAGCCCTGGGGTAAGCCGAACAAGACTTGGAACTTGGGCAACCCCTCTCTGCTATGACAACCCTCCAGGCTCAGCATGATTCCACCCAAGGTTAGGATCACGGATGACCACTAGGACTAGCTGACAATAAAGGTAAAGGGGCAACCAAAATTAGCTCCAGAATATGGCAATCCAACCCTCCGGCCCTGGCTGGGTCTCACAAATAGATTGCTAGATCTCCTCGGCTGTTTCTGAGAGGGAAGGAGGCTAGCAATTCAACTGGTCTGAGTGTACTGTCCTATGTGTTGGAAGAGCTATCTATCTATGAGCTCTGCCTCTCCTTCCACATGGTACTCTCTCAGAAGAGAAGTGGTCAAAGGGAGGGAGGGAGGGATGGATGTATGTGGGTTTAGCCTAATTTTCTTAGTACCATCCCCCCTTCCCCTTTGAATATTGGCCAACCAGAAGAAGATGGGAAGTGACTACAAATCAAGCGAGTCAGCAGCAGCAGCTCCATCGTCACTGCTCGTGTCAAGCTCTTGCTTGTTGCGTTTGTTTGGTCAGAATAGTGAGTTCCTTTGGTGAGAAATGGGTAAGTCACTCAAATTGGAACTGTGACGCTCTACGAATATGACATGTTTTGGGGCTTATAAAACATTTTGTCTGCACATTTTTCTTGCGCTTGCGTTTTGGTCTTGTATTTTCGTATATGCTTCTTTCTTTTTCTTTCTTTTTACTGATAATTGCATGAAACTCGATTATGAATAATCTTCTTTTTTTTTTTTTTAGAACAAACATTAATTTCATTCAAGTGTCAACAGAAAAACAAGAGGACCTGTCGCGGAGGACATGATCATATATACAATCTGGGATGATGTCATGAACTATGAGATTGTTCATAGAGTTATGTAGCAGAGCAAAGGAAGCCAATTGATGTGCACAGCTGTTAGCATTCCTATGGACAAAGGAGAAGGAGATCTCCTTATTGGTATGCATTACCTTCTTTGCATCCGCTATATATGACGAGCAAGCCAAATGGAAGAATCCTCCTGATGATTTATGGCATCGATGATAACTTTGCAATCCCCCTCAACGATAGTTTGATACAATTGTCTCCTTTCGATAAGAACATGGGCTAAATGAATGCCAAGAGCTTCAGCTTAATAAATTAACCTTGTTTTTTTTTTTTTGAAAACATGAATTAATCTTGTTATTGTTGGATTGTATCTCGTTTTCGGTTGAGCCATCAGATAGCAATAGGGTTGATAATTTAGTCCCACATCCAATAGAATGTGAGATCATGTAGATAATTAGAATTAGTTCATGTTTTACATTGAAAATTCTTTTTTTTTAAGACATATAGCATCTCATAGACTAATTTGGTTCGAATACCTTTGAGTTGGAATCAATGATTAACCAAACTCATCCTCCTTGCTTTAGAAGGCAGTAACAGAAAAGACAGTAATCATGCATGTGTTTTGTTACAAACAAGCTACACTACACATAAAAATCAATCAAGCTACACATAAAATTATGGGTGTGTTTTGTTACAAACAAGATACACATAAATGAAAAGTATGTTTTTTTTATTCACTTTTTCAAACCGACGGCACTTTTACCACCTTGAATTTTATTTGTCTTGCAACCAAACACTAGAGGACTTAGAAATATTTATTTTGCCGAATGCCCATTCTAAAATGTAGGTAGACCAAGTCAGAATGTGTCCAAAATAATTAATAATAATATAATATTGTATAGTCAAAAATTCTATATTTTTGAAAATCAAAAAAATTTAATTAAATTTTCTATAAAATTATATTACTATATTTGGTGAATATATAAATATTTTCAAAAAAAAAAATTGCAAAGAAATTAAAATAGGATAAGTACAAATGAAAAAAATCTATTTTTTTTTTAAACATGAAAAAATGAAAAGAATAAGAAAATGAAAAAAATACCAAAAAAATACATTCTTAAAAAAATAAAAAAAAATTGAAAAACAAAAAGATCTCAAAAAATGAAAAAAAAAAAGGATAAACAAAAAATTATTAAGAAATGAAAAAAAAAAAACAAGAAAAGGAAAAAAAACATTCTTAAAAAAAATTAAAATAAATAAAAATAAAATATTATAAAAAAAGTGAAAAAGACATAAAGGGCACGATGGATGGATCGGTGGAGCTAATTGTGAGCACTCCTTCAAGTTGACGTTTGATCAATTCCGTCCACGACATAGTATGCTTGAGTTTGCTTACTTGGTATGGATCCAGGAAGTGGCAGTTAAGTCGAAACTTCATTTGTACAGGATGATGATCCATAATTCATTATTGACCAAAGATTGTATGTCACATATGGGAGGAAAGAAATCAAACAATTTTGAAGGCCTATCCATTATCCCTGACATATAGGGATATAACATATTTGTATATAGTGATGTCAAAATTTTGTCTCATGTCTCATCCGTGACGAGATGATCCTAACATAACATTTATCGAAGGTCTATCCATTACCTTGGTAGATACAACATATTATATATAGTGATATGAAGGCCTATCAACCACCCTGATAGGGGTACAACATATTGTAGATAGTGATATCAAAATTTGTCCCTGCCTAGTACTCGTCTAACCGGTAGGGCCATCCGCAACGAGATGATCCTAACATAACCACTGCCCCCAAGGGCATACATCGAAAGCCTATCAACTACCTTAATAGGGATACAACATATTATAGATAGTGATATCAAAATTTTGTCTGCAACATGTTCAGAAAACTTTCTAATTGGTAGTTTATAGCCTCTCTCAATCCCCCTTCTTTATCTCAAAAACTTAGGTTTGGGGCTGGCCACTTTTAAGGACAATGTCCACTATCTTGTAAACAAAAATCATATATTTTTATACAATTTCAACCCCTTTTTTTTATACACACACATATATAATGGCCAAATAATGACTTGTTTGATTGCTTGCTTGAAATGGAAAGTTTGTGCTATACAATCATATATTTTTATACAATTTCAACCCTTTTTTGGCTAAATCAATAAACAAAATATGTTTGGTTCAAATTTATTGTTTTTTTTATCATAGAAAAATGGTAAAAAATAACAAATATAAATGTTCGCATGAATATATATTTGGCATTTTTTTATTTAAAAGGCACATTTTTGACAATTCAGATGAGAAATCAACTAGTTGTTAGTTTAATTTTTATATTTTTTAGGTGAGATAGGACCAAAAGTACCACCACTAGAACAACAGTGACCTATAGCTGCATGTTCTCCCTCTTTTTCTGGTTTCTTGGTTGTGACTTCATTTTCAATTTTTTGAGCAGTGAGCATTCTGCTTGCAGCTGTTGGCACATTTCGTGGGGTTTGATAATTGCTAATTTTCTTTTTGTTATAAAATATTGTACAATACCTTCATATTTTAAGTATATAATGTTATTATTAAATTCATTATTAATCAATAGCTATAAATTCCTAAATATAATATTAGCAATTTTTGTGAGTGGTATTAATACTACACAAATATTTTAGCTAAATTAACTAATGCTACTTACTAACAATAATTATAATTGAAATTGTATCATTCCTAGCTTCATTATTATATAGATTATCAAACAAAATAATATCAAATTTTTACATTTGAGTAGTTAAATTATTAGGACATTTACTAATGTTAGTTAAATTATTAGGACATTTACTAAAGGCATGACATCCTTTACTAGGGGCATCACAAAATTCATGAAATACTATCAAAGCCAAATTTTTGGTAGTCGATTTATAAAGTTTGAAATCCCTACCTTTGGGTTCGAAATTTTAATCTACAATCTACAAATTGTTGTTTAGAAGTATACTAATAGACCTAAAATCTAAGCATCAAGAAAGAAAATTCCTATATTTGGGAAAGAAACATTGAAAAAAGATAGGAAATTTAAGGAGCTTTCGTCTTTGACATGTCCCAAGTAGGGTTGAAAGAAAGTATGAAGAATACGGAAGAAAATAAATAAAAAGACGAAGAGGATGCCCCAATCACTAGCAAAAATATAATATATATATGTGTTGTCTCCTAGTCTATAATTTCTCTAATAACGAATGCCTACTGAATCGATGGGA
>JANAVB010043796.1:0-15040 GCA_029216955.1 Iris pallida | reverse complement strand
GATTCAAGGTGGAGGAACATTAACTCTCTTTCCTACTCCGTCATGCTTAAGTAAAATACATATCATTGATGTTGAGTTAGCTATCAACGCCACGGGCGTGGCTCGATAGAGAGAAAAACATAGTACGTGTCGAACACTAGATAGAACAATTGAAATGAATCATACGACAGACGGACGAGTCGCTATGGAACATTGGATATCGCAAAGGCGAGCGCCTAGGTGCGCAAGCTGCAAGAACATGGGATAACTGTACTCGGTGAGTGCCTTAATACACGAACCATACCGTGCCTTTGCACACGAGTTAGAACGCTAGAACATTGAAAGACAATAGACGAGCGCCCTAGCACGCAAGCCACGGACATTGAATGCTAAGTCATAGAACATCGGAAATACGGTCGAAACGTGCCTTCGTGCACGAGATAATAAAAGACAGCTTCGTTACGAAAGAATAGATTTGTGGCATGAATGTGACGGAACTGTCGGATATGACATAATGTCTCGAAAGGTGTTCGGGACCTTTGGGTCGTTCGGTGATGAACATTGAGTTGAGGCATAATGCCATTGAACATTGAAACGAAGTATGAAACATAAGAACATAGAAAGTTAACGAAAGAAATACGAGATGATAATGCGGCATGGTGCCCTCGAAATGTTCGCGGCCTTCGGACGTTCGTGAGAACATTGGGGCGTTGTGCCAATTGAAATAGAGATAATCGAACTTCTTGGTTGTATGAAAGATAAGATTCGTTGCATGGTCAAATGGACTTAAAGACGTATTGCCCATGCACGGGTGTTTCTTTCCTTGAACGTGATCACCAGGGCGCTAGGACCGTTCGGCCTAGGAGGGACTGCGATAAAATCGGTATTGTTGGTGCACTTCGACTAGACGGGTAGCAACTTTTAGTGAATGTGATAAGCCACTTACAAGAGTACTTCGGGGTCCTCTGATTGTGGTTAGCAACCAAAACTGAGTGATTGTCGTCTTACATATTCGATTCGATAAATATAAGTCCATTCTAGCCCGAAAGCTAGTGACCTTCATATAGTTAAGGGCGATGGGTTTAGAAGTACAAGGTATACGTATATACAGCATGGATGGATCCTGAATAGAGGGCACTTATAACATGACAGGGAAAAACGGATAGGCGTATTCACCTTGCGTCGGTGCAAGGGCGAGTGCATCGATATTGGTAAGTCGTACCACGAATCAAACACGAGATTGCTTGCTTGTTTACTTACGCAAATTGAATAACATGCTTGCCATGCTTTACAGTCTTCGAATATGCCATGAACTCATCCTAAGGAGAACATAGAAAGAGAACTAAATTGTATGTTTGTATGAATCAATACAATACTAAATATCGGTTTGCTAAGTGGGTTTTTGATCAGTACAGCGAGGACGAAAGCTAATCCCCACTAGTTTGCTAGCAGGTTCAGGGATTGGTCTGCTCACGGTGGAGCTTCGCTTGAATGCGTGAGGCTTGGAATACCAAGCGTATTGAAGCGTGCGATCGCATTGACACTCGGATATGCAACAGGATTGATGCAGCCAAGATATAAAAGGCATGATGTATGGAATGACGAAATCCTTTGTGGACAAGAGAGAACTTGAGTGTTGTAGCCAATCTGGCAAATTCGTTGGGCTATCAAAAGCCTTTGTAATCTGATTTCGAATATCAATAAAGAGAATCGTTTCGTATACTCTGTTTTCTTTCGTTGTTAATGTTCAACTCAAAGATAATCATTTGAGAACTTATCATCTTGTCTTGCACAAGCGCAACTCCAGGCTCGTGCGGCATCACGCCCCATGCGAGGATGAAGATTCGGGTGATTCCGGGTCGGGGCATGACAAATTGGTATCAGATCTCTAGGCTCAATTTCTCTCTGGACGTTTGCTTCATTTCAGTTCTAAAAAGTTGTCCACCACCAATCGAAATCACTCTTGACTCTACTCGATGCCGTACTGGATGTTCCATACAATAAGTCTAATACAAATCATGTAATTTTGCCGCATGTTGTTTGGAAATTACATGGTGTTTGTTGGAAAAGTCGTGAAGGGTTTGTTGCTACAAGTGCAACAAGTTGCGAGATGTGAATTCAAGGATTTGTTGCCGCAGATGCAACACGTTGTGAATTGAAATTGAGATATTCGTTGTTTGCAACGATCGATACGAGAAATGTTGGTAGTGTCGATACAATGAAAGTCGTGGAATGTTGCTGCAAGCAATTGCCACGCGTTGATTGTAAATGATGTGTCGAAAAAAAATGAAAGTTGATATGGAATGTGTCAAACGGATTCACATATTGATTCGAATGTGCGTTGCGATGAAAAGCGATAAGTCAATATCGAATGTGTTTAACGGATTTGAGCATTGACTTTGAATGTCGGAAATAAATCGTTGCACAATGTGCAATACGTATTGAAAGGAAATCGTTGCACGAGGTGTGGTAAATATCGAAATAAATCGTTGCACGATGTGCAACGTGTCAAAAGTAAAATTATTGTACGTGGTGCAACGCATATCAAAGTGAAATCGCTGCATACGAAGTACAACGAATACGAGAATGAATTTTGCACAAGATGCAACGGAAGAAAACAAAAGTTAAAATCGAGAAACAAAATCGATTCGGTTGCACACCGAGCTTGTGTTGGCAAATGAAAATAGCCGAGTTGTTTCCGATTTGAATAAATTAAAGTTACGGTTGTGATCAAGCACGATCACTACGAAAATCGTGAGTCGGAAGAGATCGTCGATTTATACTAAGTACGTTGCGACGGAAGTAACTTGATTTCCGGGTGGTATATGGTATACCACCGATGCAATAATGACTCATTTCGAGTGGTATATGGTATACCACTTGTGCGATAAATTGCATCGACATTATGAGAATTATGGAAAGTTTGTCCGCAACGGACGGGATAGCACCGAGACTCGAATGAAAATTTGTACGACGGCATGTTGATACAAGTGTTCTTCGATGATCGATTAGAACGGTAAGGCAGGACTTGTAACATTGAATGACGTCGATTAAAAAATTATGTGTCGGTCGAATGACGGGAACTAGCAAAACGATTATGCCTTGAGGCAACAATCGGATTGACGGGATAGGAAACTCAAAACGTTGAAATCGAACCGCACGACTTGCGAGCTCGATAAAATGTTGGGCGATACGAATTATAATCGAATCGCATGACTTGCGATCCTGATAGAAATGTTGGACGAGACGAATCGAATCGCACGACTTACGATTTCGATAGAAATGTTCGACTAGGCGAATCAAATCGCACGACTTGTATTTGAAAGAATATTAGGCGATGCGAATTGTAATCGAATCGCACGATGTGCGATTTTGGTGAAGAGTTGGTTGACGTGAGAAATCGTGCCTAAGAAATAGTTGGTTACGTTACGGCAAAACTCGTTTGAGTACGACTGAAAACACGCGAAACTTAGAGGGCGAGATCATGACTTGAGGGTTCGATGTTGGATAATCGGTAACTCAGTTACGAGATCGAAGTATAGCGGGATGCGGCAAATCGGAGAACGAGTTGATGCGTATGGAAAAGTTCGTTGCGAACTTGGATGTATGCGATGCGTTAAGTTGACGTTGAAACGGATTCAAAGTTACCCTTACGTTATCGAAATGGATACGGCATATCGAGATCGATACGTAAGAAATGTAAACGATATGAGAATACAAAATAGAGTGTGCCTCGTGCTATAAATTTTGTAAGTAACGATACGAGAATGAAACGAACTGGTTGATCATGAACTTTGTGATTGATCAAAGACGAGACTATAAGTCATCAAGATTTTTCGATGCGTATAGCATCTCGTGTGTCGACCGCAAATAAGATAGACTCGAACTCGATACGAGTAGATTTTCGTAAATTGTGGAATCATCGATGGCAGTGCATGACTTTACTCGGAGGATAGTTGTGCATCAGTTACGCCGATAGAAATGGTTATGTACGATTTGGGTAGTCGCATAGAAATCGTCGGAACGTAATTTGGCTCCGAAATAAGATAGCATGGTTCGTAGTAAACTGTCCTTCGGTGATGATCCACAATTATCGAGCGTAGCTTCGGGGCAGCTGACCCTAGAAGACTTGACCGCCAAATCAAATTAAATGTTGCAGACCGTAAGATGACCCATGCGATATCGCATATAAATTGCACCGATAACAAATATAACACGGTGCATATTGACGATAAGTCTAGACGATCGAGAATTGTTGGAACAACTTTCGATTGAGAATGATATAGTTAGATCTTGGAGTATTCGTCGGATGAATGCTTGAATGGTTATGTTGGTCGACGATCGAACTTGAAATTCACCAACGAACTTGGTGATTCGGATAGGCGAGTGCGAGAATCATGCTATACACGAGAGAGAACGATAAGAGAATGACTTACGGGTTATGTTGTTAGATTTGATTCACCTTGCAACTTAGCTTGCGTGAATCGAACATATGTTCGATGTTGCGAGACGGATAAGTTAGGAATTTGGCTAGTAAATTTCCTACTCGATAGGAATCGAACGTAAGGCGTATCGTAAAGACCTTTGTGTCAAGGCAATCATTGCCTTGAGCACCGTCGCCTTGATGTAAAATTTTGAGTCGGATAGATTGTGGCCTTTATGTAATGTCAATTTAAAGTTACGTCGGAAGGATTTGAGCACGGTGTCTAGGTAAGTCACCTAGCGAATGTAGTCCTGAATGTTGATGCTTTTACAAGTCAACAAAAGAGAATTATGTCGAGATAGGATACGAAGTAAAACATCGAAAATCGTTGGATAGTGATGCCGAACGCACGGTATTACGGAGACTCGTTATGATCGGATGCGCAACGACTTGACGCGACGCGTAGAAGTGATAGTCCCGATGAAATATACAAAGTGAGAAATGCGATTTTTGAATTGCATCGTATGCCTTAACTTTTGTTGGCGAATCGCATATGTATCAATATGCATGTGTGCTAGAATTGCGGAGAACAAGTAATAGAGCCAAGTCCGATCGAGAATACGAGATGGCAAGCTATTGAGAATAAGAAGTTACGTGTTTGCGTTGTTCCAATATCTTACAACTGAGCTTGGCTGAAATACATATATTGGTGGGACGTCTAAAATATGTGTATGATTCCAAACTAAGTTGTAGATCCAAACGATAGTGAGACGAGATCGTGGAACGATCTAATAAAACCCTTGAAAATTTAGTATTGGTTTCGGTTCGGAACGAACCTTGTTTTGAGTGGTATATTATGTAATGCCCCGCTCCGTACGGTACATTATGCTGAGTCGTTGACTCGAAGAGTTGCGTTGACCCGATTATGTATCGATACGGATCGATACAAAGTGTTAAGTTGTCCCGAGCAATGTATCAAACTAAGTCGATGCGAAGAGTTGCCTTGTCCCAAAGAATGCATCGAATGAATCGATGCGAAGCACCGCGTTGCCTCGAAGGATAAGTGCATTGAGACGGCTCGAAGATTCTAAGAAATCGACCAAGGCGCAAGTCTGAATCGATGCAAGTATTAATTTTAGTTGGTTTCATGTGCAGGCTATACGTTTACGCTGAAATGTTAGAGGTCGATCTTTAGCCTTATTCAGTAAGGGGTCCGCGAAAGCAAATCGTCGCCTTACGACAGACTGAAGCGTTGGTATGGTAAGCCAAATCGGATGTATAATCCAATAAGCGCGAAGTGCTCGAATGTCTAAGTCAGAAGAGTTGCCCGTGCAGAAAAGTTATGAAATCGAGCCGCAACGGCTCGGCGAAACAACAAGGCAAATCGATTCAAGGTGGGGGGACATTAACTCTCTTTCCTATTCCGTCATGCTTAAGTAAAATACATATCATTGAATGCTGAGTTAGCCTATCAATGCCACGGGCGTGGCTCGATAGAGAGATAAACATAGTGCGTGTCGAACACTAGATAGAACAATTGAAATGAATCGTACGGCAGACGTACGAGTCGCTATGGAACATTGGATATCGCAAAGGCGAGCACCTCGATGCACAAGCCGCAAGAACATGGGATAACTGTACTCGGCGAGTGCCTTAGTACACGAACCATACCGTGCCTTTGCGCACGAGTTAGAACGGCTAGAACATTGAAAGACAATAGGCGAGCACCCTAGCGCACAAGCCACAGACATTGAATGCTAAGTCATAGAACATCGAAAATACGATCGAAACGTGCCTTCGTGCATGAGATAATAAAAGATGGCTTCGTTACGAAAGAATACAGTTGTGGCATGAATGTGGCGGAACTGTCGGATATGTCTCGAAAGGTGTTCGGGACCTTTGGGTCGTTCGGTTGATGAACATTGAGTTGAGGCATAATGCCATTAAATATTGAAACAAAGTATGAAACGTAAGAACATAGAAAGTTAATGAAAGAAATACGAGATGATAATACAGCATGGTGCCCTTCGAAATGTTCGCGGCCTTCGGGCGTTCGTCGAAAACATTAGGGCGTTGTGCCAATTGAAATAGAGATAAGCGAACTTGCTTGGTTGTATGAAAGATAAGATTTATTGTATGGTCAAATGGACTTAAAGACGTATTGCCCGTGCACGGGTGTTTCTTCCCTCGAACGTGATCACCAGAACACTGGGACCGTTCGGCCTAGGAGGGACTGCGATAAAATCGGTATTGTTGGTGCACTTCGACTAGACGGGTAGCGACTTTCTAGTGAATGTGATAAGCCACTTACACGAGTACTTCGGGGGTCCTCTAATTGTGGTTAGCAACCACAACTAAGTGATTGTCGTCTTACATATTCGATTCGATAAATATAAGTGCATTCTAGCCCGGAAAGCTAGTGACCTTCATATAGTTAAGGGCGATGGGTTTAGAAGTGCAAGGTATACGTATATACAGCATGGATGGATCCTGAATAGAGGGCACTTATAACATGACAGAGAAAAATGGATAGGCGTATTCACCTTGCTTCGGTGCAAGGGCGAGTGCGTCGATATTGGTAAGTCGCGCCACGAATCAAACACGAGATTGCTTGCTTGTTTACTTACGCGAATTGAATAACATGCTTGCCATGCTTTACATTCTTCGAATATGCCATGAACTCATCCTAAGGAGAACATAGAAAGAGAACTAAATTGTATGTTTGCATGAATCAATACAATACTAAATGTCGGTTTGTTAAGTGGGTTTTTGATCAGTACAGCAAGGACAAAAGTACTAATCCTCCACTAGTTTGCTAGCAGGTTCAGGGATTGGTCTGCTCGCGACGGAGCTTCGCTTGAATGCGTTGAGACTTGGAATGCCGAAGCGTATTGAAGCGTGCGATCGCATTAACGCTCGGATATACAACATGATTGATGTGGCCGAGATATAAAAGGCATGATGTATGGAACGACGAAATCCTTTGTGGACAAGAGAGAACTTGAGTGTTGTAGCCAATCTGGCAAATTCCGTTGGGCTATCGAAAGCCTTTTTAATCTGATTTCGAATATTAATAAAGAGAATCGTTTCGTATACTCTGTTTTTCTTTCGTTGTTAATGTTCAACTCAAAGATAACCATTTGAGAACTTGTCATCTTGCCTTGCACGTGCGCAACTCCAGGCTCGTACGGCATCACGCCCCATACGAGGATGAAGATTTGGGTGATTCCGGGTCGGGACGTGACAGAGCTAAGCATGAGTCTGCTTGCAGCAAAGCTTCGCTCAAAGTTTTGCGACTTTTTTTAGAAAGACGAAGCAACTCAAAGATCGAAAGTCTAGCCGGAGTATTAGCTAATTGGGCTAGAATATCGAACTTATAGGGTTTCATTACTACCCCTTGATTTGAAGCAGATTTTAATGGGACGTCAAAGCGTACCGCTTTCTGTTTCCCTTTCTCAACCACAGATGGTTTAGAAGGCTTTGCCTCTGTAGGAAAGGAGATGGTTGAACTGGAAGTGTTTCAACAACGTCCTCTGCTTCTTTAGAATTTCCTTCATAATCTTTGTGGTATTCTTTACCAGATCTCGTACCAGCAAAGGTTTCTTCTTCAGACTCAGGAGAATGAAGTACCATATTACAGGTTTTGTTCTTCTTTCCCTTAGTCTTCTTTTTGCGAGGATTTTTATAGGGGACCTCAAAACCCAATCCAACAGTGAATTTTTGACTTAGAATTTGTAAAGGAAGTCACATTCCTTTATCATAGTTCAAGCCTTCCGTCTTCTGAAAGTCATAGCCCATCTTTTTCATGAGATGGACTGATTGTTGACTGTACATGTGAATTGGTAGCGGACTTTCAATAGATGGTTTAACAGAGGAAGAAGAAACAGAAACCTCTGTAACCACAGGAGTAGGAGTATTCGGGACAGAAGGAAAAATCCCTGTAGGAGCTTTCTCATAAGCAGTAAAGACTTGTTGTGCCCTGTATAAGGGGACACTATTCATTGCTAGCCATTGTCGATGAGTAAGCTTGAGTTTGGTAGGAGGAGCCAAACTTGGAGGGCATATATTCAAACCCCTCAGTCTATCCTCCAAAGGAATGCCATCCCAAAGATGATCCAAATCATCATGATCTGGAGTAACAATATGAGAAATCATATTGCAGGTTTTGACTTTTCTACCTTTCTTGGATTTTGAAGTTTTACCTTCATCTTCCATTTCAGGTACTAAGTCAGGATATACCCACATAATTTCACCATTTTTAATGTGAGAGGTAATAATCCTTCATTTTGCTCTCTAGCAGGTAGGAGATTCACAATCTTTATTGTCGCCTTAGGAATTGGGACAATCCCATCTGGAACTTGTTGTGGAGGAAAACCTCCAAATTGAAAAGAAATTATATTAGTTGTAACTGTATGCTCATCATTAGTTAGAGCGATGGCATTAGCATTTATCAACTCTTGGATTTTTTTCTTTAAGACGTAGTAAGCTTTGGTAGAATGATTTATGTATCTATGATAGATATAATATTTGGGATTGTCAGTCAGATTTACCTCATTTGGTCTTTTTGGCTCTGGAATCTGGAGTTTGCCATTCTTTACAAGACATTGGAATATCCCTGGGATATCACTGTCATCAAAAGAGTACTCTTCTTTTGGTTTAGAAGACTCCGGATTATTCGACATCGTTTTGGGTTTTGAAAGATTAACCACTAGGGTTTTCTTCCCCTTCCCATTGCGATTGCCAGAATTATTGCCTGAAGAGCCTTTCTTTCCTTTGTCTTCTGAGGCAAAGATCATCCCGTGTTCACGAGCCAACCTACCATTGGTCTCGGCTAAAACTGCTGCTATAATGAACGAGGCCCAATCTGTGAATTGAGAGCCCATAAAGACAGCAATGGATGGTCGCAGATTCATTTTGCATGTATCAATCAATGCTGAATCTGGCATACCAGAAGGCATTTTCAAAGTTGCCTGTCGAAAACGTTCAATAAACGTCCGGGTATCTTCCTTCTCCTTTTGTTTGATTTCTATTAAGGAGGACATATTCATGTCCATGCCTCCTTCATAGAAGCGGGAGAGAAACATTGCTTTAAACTCGTCAAAAGATGATATACAATTATCGAGTAGACTGCGATACCAGTCATTAGCTGAACCCGTCAAACACCCAATGAAAACTCCGGTGAGAAGAGCATCATTCTTCTGTAAATGTACAGTCATAATATCAAAATAATTGATATATTGACTGGAAGAAGCCTTTCCATCAAATAACACCATCGATTGTGGCTTGAATTTTGGAGGAAAGGGTACATCATTCCAGTGAGGAGGATAGGGATGCTTAATCCCTAACCTCTGGAGCTGATCCTTGTGCTTCAGAACTTCAAACTGTACTTTTAGCTCACGCACTGCTTGAATAGCTTCACTAGTTTGAGGAAGCACATTCGATTGAATAGTTGTTGGATGTACCGTGACCCCCACCGGATGTGGTAAATCTTCTGGAATGAGAGGATCTGGAGATACAAAATTTTGATTGACAGCAGGCTCTTGACTAAGATTATTCAAGGGTACATCAACCCCTTAACTATCTTGAGTTTGTGCTGCTACCTGCATCGGAGTTGCCACTGCCGGTTGAACAGTCTACAGAGTCATTATTATTTGATACATACTTTGCATCATGGCAAGCATGTCCTTCAGTGATTGTTCAACTGCAGAAAGACGTTGCTCTGTATTAGCAGTTGACGTCTCCGGTTCATCTTCGATAGCATAGGATTCAACCTCCCTTGAGCATACAGAGGGATTGGTATAGAGGTATGAATCAACACTATCAGTTTCTGACTCCAATGACTGGGTACCCCCAGCTTCTGAATCTGAAGATTGTACCGATCTTTAAACTCTTGATCGAGTATTCTGATATACCCCTTTAAAAGTATCAAGAAGTCGGTTGAATTGTTGTTAGCTTGGAGTCCGGGACGAATTGCATCTTGGACGTCGTCCTCTGTTGGTATGAGATGCCATGTTGACCGATGCATATGACAACTCATGTTCTTGGTCATCAACTTGTTGCTGAGACACATTGTAGCTTAATCGATCAAAAACTGACCGTTTAGAAACCGAACTGCAACACTTGATTACAATCTGGTGACACTCACAATGGTGATTTTCTTGGGGGAGCGTCACAGGAGATTTTCTATTTTTATGCTTTTGTACGAGTAACTCGCGTAAATCAGAAGGAGTAGAGAGAGTAGTCTTCTTTATTATATTTGGGACAGAGAAACGTTTAGTCCCTTATGTATAAAGAAGATTACTGGTTGTATTAGCAGAACCAAATTGTATATTTTTACGCGCTTGGAGTTACGTGCGTAAATCCTGAGATTTTTGTGCACAAAGGACTCCATCAGCATTACGCGTAATTTGAAGGTTTGGTACCTTGCGTAAAGCAGTGTAAGAAGGCTATGGGTAGAAAACTGAAGCTTTACCAACAATAGGATTTTTGTTTTTACGCTGCATGCGTGCAGGTAAAATCACTTTAGATGCAAAGGCATCATTGTGAACTTTATCTATGCTGTCACCGACAGGAGATTTACCTTTACGCGTAGAGCACAAAACATGAGTATCTGCCACGTCACAGATAGGAGATTTTTCTTAACGCGGAGAGCATAAAGTTTAGGTGTCTACCACGTCACAGACGGGAGACTGATTTTTACGCGCAGAGCGTAAAGCTTGGGAGTCTACCACGTCACAGACGGGAGACTGATTTTTACGCGCAGAGCGTAAAAATTTATTTTTACGTGCAGAGCGTAAAAATTGATTTTTACGCACAGAGCGTAAAACTTGGGAGTCTAACACGTCACCGACGGGAGACTAATTTTTACGCCCAGGGCGCATCACTGAAGTAGAGACTGCCTCGTCACAGACGGGAGCCTCTACAACAAGAGTGGGAAGGATTCCTTTGCCTTCAGAGAAAGCAGGGAGATCCGAGGATGCTTTGGACTTAGGAATCCAAACTTTTTGCGCCTTCCGCGATTTTTGAACATTGGAACAGCGAGTACTACCCCCAGTTCGGAGCATTTCTTCGTAAGCAGCCTGGTCGAAGTGAACAACCGGAGTCTTCTTTGTCGATCCGACCGACACATCATCATATTGAGCAATTTCCTTCTCGTCCAAGGAGAAGGTCGTCCCCAGCAGAGTCGCCATTTTGTTTTACTTAACAAAATGCCTAAAAATGGCTTTTGAAAGAAAACAAAAAAAGTACAAAAGTACAAGTTGTTTCTGGAAAGTATTGCTATGGAAGTCTGATCTGAGAGCGATCACTTTGTTCCTTGGACCATACGATAATGATGAAGAGAACTGCTTAAAGAAGACGAACAATCGGCAGAACTAAGTCACCAGAAAGGTATCGAACAACGGTACTGATGGCACAGTCGAATGCTTTCCTGCTTTGCTTCACCCTGTTCTTGAGAAAAAATTGAAAAAATGCTTCTGGGAATATCACTCTGAAATTATGAGTTTTCGCAGAATCTTCTTTCCTGTATATCTTCTGATGATGTCTGTGTTAAAAAATAAGTCTATTTATAGACTAGACCCTCTGTGCGTAAAAAGCAACAAAGTTTGGTAACTGTCACCCACGATAAGAATCAACCTCTACGCGTGATAACACGTGTCCCACGTAGAGTTTTGATCCCTACGCATGGTGACACGTGTCCCACTACTTCAACAAAATGGGGAGAACACGTACACGCATTCCTCAATAAGTATGGCATGAAAGCCACGTAAGCAAACCACGTTCTCCTATAGCCAGAAAAGATCGGGCGTAAAAATGACCCAAAATAGACTTCCTGCGTAAAGTAGCAGACCGGGCATAAAATAGCCCAAAATAGACTTCCCGCGTAAAGTGGCTGAAAAACAGCCTTGAGCGTAAAATTAGCTCAAATAAACTTTACGCGCACAACAGCCTTGAGCGTAAAAAGCTCAAATAACTTTCGTACGTAAAAGAAGCAATCTCTTGAGCGTAAAGTAGCCCGTCTGCACACTAAACGACAAGTATTGGGTTTAGTGTAAATCAAATCTTCTCGACTTCTGTGCAATCCTGCTGTTAGAAAATCATTATGTCAGAACAGTATCACGCACATTAAATGCATGATTTGACAGCATGTCCCTCGCGTAAAGGCTTTGAGGATGACCCTCGCGTAAAGTAGCTCGTGTAGAGTTTTACTCTGTTTGATCTCCGCATAAAATCCGAGTTTGACTCTGTTTGACTTTCGTAAAGTCTGCAACTTCCTTTGACTTGGTCCATGAAGCACTTTTTACGCTCCTATATAGTTTGAATAAGAGCTTTATTTTTAGCAACAGTAAGGGTGTGGACTGGGCCGGGTTTGATGAGAGAATGTGGGCTGAGTCTTTTGTTAAGGATTTGGGCTGAGGTTGGGCATTAGTGTGTTGCTCAGAATTATGGAGAATTGGAATCAGCAGTGGACTGGGTTAGATTAGAAGGACAGTGGGCTGGGTCCAGTTTATGAGTGGTAGGCTTGGGCTGAATTCTTGGGTCTATTACTATTAATATTGATTAAATTCATCCTTTTCCCTTAAGTATTTTAATCTAAAAGAAATGTTGCTAATTAATTGTATAGTTGCTAAGTAGGTTTTGGACTAAATATTTCTTAAATAATAAATATCTTAGTATTTTCTTGCTAAATAATTCTAGTCAATCAAAAATGTTTCTAAAAAGTTTATAGAATTATAATTATTATTTTAGCAAAATGTTCTAATATTTTCTAAAAACAGGTAAAAGTATTTTCACTAGTATTTTGTGACTAAAACTATAAAACATATATATTCTCTAAAATAGTGTTAGCTAGTATATTTAATTAACTAGTAAATGAATAGTCATAATGTTGAACTAAAATAACATTGTTTAAACCCTAACAATTTGTACCAAAATACCAAGTGATCATTTCAGATTCATGCTCTACTACTCTCGTGCAACCAAAGCAAGGCAAGTACACCAACTTGAACACTTTACTTTGTTTTCTGTCATACTTTATGTTCTCATATCGGACACGAGATATACACGATTGTATTGTGCCTTGTTCATTGTATTGTGGCTCATTGTTTATTACGGGATTGGGAGAAATATTGACTAGTGTGTGACCACACCCAACCTAGGTATTGTGAATAGCCAATCGTACACCCCACGTACGATTAAGCCGAACCTTGTAGAATTATGATTTTGTGATTGTGAATTATGGATTGTAGTCCTCAGCCGGTCGCACTTTAGTTTAATACTTTAAAATTTACACTTGTATTGATTGTCGTGTTCATTGTCTTGTCCATATTGTCGTGTTCATTGTCTTGTTCATATTGATTGTCGTATTCATTGTTCCATTCCTGTACTTCAGTTTCATATTCTGGTTCTTGTATATTGTTTCATATTGTAGTCCATATTGTTATTTTGTATTTCAGATTACATTGTAGACTGTTTCTTGTCAGAGTTGTACTTTTCTCTTTTCTGACAGGATCGTTGCAGGTGCTTGAGGCTATATTGAGCTAGATATCATCATTGGAGTGTAGGATTTAGTTTATTGCTTGTATTTTATTTTCTGGAGATTGTATTTTGAGATTCATTATTGTATTTTATTTACCGAATTTGTCTCCAGATGACATTGTACAAATTGATTGGTGGATTATGGTGATCCTTTTGGGAACGTTTATAGAAGCTGTGATGATTTATTTACATTGTGACTTAGAGTTTTCCTTAGCATTGTTACAGCTTACTTTATCGTGTCCATCGACGAAGGCTGGGCCGTGTCCGACTCATATCCGAATATTTAGGAGCGGATCGTGACACTACTATTTTGGTTCTTGACGTGACACATGTGGTCTTGGTTAACCATACGGGTGAAAATGATAGAACTGTTAAAATGGGAGAAGAGTAAGAATTAATGAAATCATGCCAAATGTAAAATTAATGAAAAGTTGGGGGTTATACAAAATAGAAAGAAATGTGAAAATTATATATATATATATATATATATATATATATATATATATATATATATATATATATATATTCGAAGAAGGTAAATTTTATTCTTATCTGAAGGCCTACAAACACAATCCGATCCGAATGCCACATCATGGCCCGAAGGCCTCCACACCAGCGCCACACCACATCCTGACTCGAATGCCACATCACAACCCGAAGGCCTCTACACCACGTCACACCGCATCTGCACGCGGCCTGCGTCTGCACACGTCCTACAAACTTGGCCCAAAGGTTTTATAATCACAGTCCGAAGGCTACATCCTGGCCTGAAAACCTAATCACATGTCCGAAGACCTTACAATCACAGCCCGAATATTACCCAAGGCCTTCACACCAATGTCGCACCCACCTCACACATAATTCTCCCTACAAGAAAATTAACGTACAACCCTGTTGTTTAAACCCGCAACCTCTGGGGGATGCCTCACTCCATACACACACCACACACACACACACTCACTGGAGAATGCCAGACTATTGAAGATTGACCTGTAGCCTAGTGGTAGTGTGGGATGCATGAGTGTTAAGAGATCGATTTCCAGTAGAACATTCGGCACATATTATATATATATATATATATATATATATATATATATATAT
>JANAVB010043794.1:0-64094 GCA_029216955.1 Iris pallida | reverse complement strand
GTTGAACACGGCTCGGGATTGAGAGAGATTGAACTGTTGGCTCTGCTTACTTTCAGTTGCTTTACCATGCATTTGTGTTATCGATTCGACCGCATTCGCATGGTCATAGATGTACTTGTACAAGTCTGAGTAAGTTTCCTCGAACAGTACCTGGAGCGCCGGGACCGATTCGACCCGGAAGGAAACATTGGTCGTGCTATGGTGGCACGAGGTATTACGGGACATTCGGCTAGGCTTACAACCTACCCTAGAATGGTACGTCGTAATACCCGTTGGAAAGTCCTTTATGGTGCAGTTTCACCAACGACCATGTAGTCAGGATGCATGCTAACGAATATTTTGTGCAGACAGAGTAAGTATATCATATTATCCTGTATTTTCATGCAGGTACAAAGGAGTTGGCTATCGGTAAGAAATCACTTAAATGTGATAATACTCAATATATGTGTTGGCTTAACTTGCGTGCTTAACGTGCCAAGTAAATGATGCTATGTGTAGTCTTTCCATATGAGAACCTTAGCATGTTAAATTCAGTATGCTAGAAAGATGCCATGCTATGAATAATACTCAAACATAACATACATGCTAAATGATGCTTGAAGTGAGAATTGTCATAACATGTTTAAGATGTTAATGTTAACGATGCCTCAATGATGCCTTTTCATGATAACACCTAGTATGCCTCAACGACGCCTTTGCATGTTACACCAAGAATGCTATAATGATATGTCCACATGAATGCAACTAAGAATGTGTTTACATGCTTTACTCTGATTATTGCCCATGAACTGTAAACTGATGCTAGGCCCCAAGTAGAAAGATCATTCTAATAAATGCTTGCTTAAATGATCACTTTAAATGTTGGTTTTTGTGAGTGGGTTGAATTCTGCTCGCCAGTACATAGATGATGTGCTGACCCACGTTTTGTGGGCAGGTGCTCGTGCTTGGGATTTTTCTACACACGAAGATTTGGCTTGATTGGTTCCGCGGCATCGAAGATTTATTGGGCATACAGAAGCTCTCCTTGTACAAGATGATGTCTTCTGTTTATAAAGGGCATAATGTATGGAACATTGTAATCAGTTGTACCAGTGAGTTGTAAGCCAAATTGGTATATCGAGTTGTAATCCAATGTGTCCAAGTATCAAATATAAGCTGTATAGCATTGTTCAGTTGGCTTTCAATGTAAAGTGAGATGTGTTGTAAGCATTGTACTTCCATACAAGTCGTGTATTCTTTTTCAAATATCAATAAAGAGAATAAAGTTCTATATATCTCTGTGTGACTTCAAGTTATCCTTTCTAACTCCGCTGCTATAGAGAAATGATGTACTTCTATTCAATAAGAAAGATTGTCCTCATTAACTTCAATTTGTCTGCTTTTGCCGCTACGATGTGTTCATATTTGAAGATTATCGATTCATGTACCATCTTTGTCTTGTACAAGTGCAATACCAGACTTGTACGGCATCACGCCCAAGCGAGGACGATCGTTTCTAAGAGATAAAATATGTAAATAAATGACTCTACGAATTGGGGCGTGACAAATTGGTATCAGAGCACGGCTTTACGTCCTTGGTCTCTTCTTTGATTCGTTTCAAATTAAAATTGCATCGACGATTAACCAAAGTTGCTTCCGCGATCACTCAACGTTGCTTTCGTGATTAAATCAAAGATTGCTTCCGCGATTATACTGTTGATGTTCTGTAATCATCCTTATGTGGTTCGTGTTTGAAAGTTCATTGACCCTCTCGGCTGCTCACTGGATGTTCTGTAGGAACGAAATAGTAAAGCGTAATACTCTAGAGGGGGGGTGAATAGAGTTGGCAGCGGAATAATGCTAATTAAAAAAGTTAGCAGCACAATAACAGAATATTAATCACAACTAAAATAATGTAAAGGCAAAGTTAAGAGAGCAAACGCAAAGACAGCGATGTATACTGGTATCCCTCTGTTGAGGACTAATCCAGTTGGTAGAACTCTTGCTACCAGTTGAATCCACTATTGGAAAAACTGCAAGTTTTCTTACGAAGTCCTTGCAACTTCTATAACGCGAGCTTTGATACGAAGAACTCGTCCAACTTCAAATGTGAAGAGGTATTCTTCAATCAAGCCTTCTGATTACAATCTCTCAGAAACTTCTAGACTGTACCGCACTGGCAAATCGACTAGAGGATTGTAACTAGCTTGGGATCTGAAATTGAAAGCTCTAGAAAACTCTTTGGAAGACTGAAAGCTTTAGATAGAGAGAAGATTGAAAGTGAATGAGTGAATTGAAATGATCGAAATCCTTCTTTATTTATAGGAGTTCCAAAGACAGACTTCTGTCAGAATTCGGGCAGAATTCGGGCAGAACTCTTTGAGTAAATCTCGGTCAAATCCGCAACTGCAGGAGGACCAAGTTCCAAAGATTCAAAATCACAACGGCCACCAACCGAACTCTGGCCAAACTCGGTCCGAGTTCTGTCAGGGTTAAGTCAGGGTTTAGTTAGGGTTTTGAAAAAGCTTTTGGTGATTTTTGAAAACCTTTTTGAAAACCTTTTTGTAAACCTTTTTGAGAGGTCATTTTAAAAAACATTTTGAACTCATTTAGGGATAGCCTATTTGCCAGTACGACTCGGTGTACAACATATTCCTAGACTCAAATAAAATGAAAAATATATTACATAAGAAATTACAGACTCGAGTAGGCAAACAGATCTTCGGTCTTGAATGGAATGGATAGCCAATCTTGATCATGTCCAAGAATCCGAGATGTCCCGACTAGCTTTGTATATCCAGACAGAGTTTGATCAATTATTAAAATCAGGTTGACCATATGATCAATGGGCCAACAATCTCTCCTATTTTGATAATTGACAAACTATGAATGATATAACATTAAGCTAAGCTTGTTCAAAATATCAAAAAGTAGAAATTGTTCATATCCTGTACATCTCAAAAGAAATGTTAGATCTTTAATTTTCTCCCCCTTTGTCACTTAGCAAAAATAATTGCACAAGAGAAGGCTCCCCCGCATTTAATGCAGAAGGCTCCCCCGCAATTTAATGCATAAGGAACAAATAGTGAGAAAACATATAAAAGAGATAAGGCATAAAAATTAGAGAGATATCATTGCAGGCATGTATTGTCTCTAAAGAATATTATCACAGGCATGCTATTGTTTCAAAAACATAAAAGAAATCTCAGGCATGCTATTTTACAGGCAGTTTGTAATGAAGAAGCAGTATAAAGAGATAGTGCTAAAACAAAGTGCTTAAATAAACTGAAATATCATAAACGAAACACCATAAGCATGTCCATGAAGATAAAAGTACTGAATCAAACTACAAAGTGCTGATAAATACTAGAAAGTACTGATAAAAAGAAATAATGATAAAAACTTGGAATGTTGGAGCATTTCCAAGTATACAATAGAATGTCACTAAAAAATTAAATCACATCTCCTCATCACTATCCTCGTCATCACCAACGTCAGCTCGACCAGCATGTCCTAAAGGACCAGCACCAGAAGTACCAGCGCCAGAAGGATAAGTAGGGGCGCCAGCATAGAACTCACCAACGTAGTCACGAGGTGCACGATACCAATCATAGGCGTTACCTGGCTGGAAATAGGCATGGACACCCTCATCCTCACAGCGGTAACCCGAAAAAGCTGGATCTCGAGGGATGGAATCGACTGAATGACCAGTCTGAGCAAAACGAAGATCAGCCAAGGAGTTTGCCATTGCCTGATAACGGGTGATGTCGCGGAACTCACGCTCGCGAGCCATGTCCGTCATCGAGACGTGTAAAGCAGATAAGTGCTGATGTATGCCCTCAAATGTCATGGCATACTGATGAGGTGGTAGAGGAGGTGCAGTAGGAGGAGCAGTAGGTGGAGCTGTAGCAGTCATGCTACGACGAGATAATTGAAGAAACTTGGGCTCAGGGTCCTGAGTACAAGTCGACAGATCGATGTCAAAGCGCTGACAGATGCGTGAGAGAATCATCGCGTAAGAGAGATTTCTATCTCTTGCACGACAATGACCCATCATCTGAATCATGGTCTTAGGAGCAGAAAATGGAATCCCCTTAAGAATATGGTACATGGCAGACAGCTCAAGAGAAGTCACATCATCCTTTGAAGTGGATTTTGGAAGAATAGTGGAATAGATGATGCGATGCAATTCATAGTTAAACAAGTTCAGGTTGTTAGCCTTGAACTTTCCAGAGCGTACTCTATCAGGTGCACAGAGTTTCGCTTTGAAACTTGCGAGTGTCGTGCCTTCGGGAAAGTCAAAATCAGTGATATCGACTAGCGGTTCACCTTCGTTCGGGATACCAAGGATCTCCGCTAAGAGGCTATCATCGAAATTGATATCAATACATCCAACACGTGTGGTCACATCGAAAGTGTCTAATATGAGATTGCAATAGAACAATCTAATGGCAATAGTTGCTATAGGAAAGCATATTTTAACAAATAAGTGTAACCCTAATGCCTCAAACAAATGACGATGATCAGGAAACACAGTCCATTTGACTGGAGCACCTGTGCATATGGATCGTATAGAAAAATCACCATACCACAGTAGGGCTTGGTCGAGGGTTTGAAAGAAAAACCCATCGAACGCACCGTCGCTCGTTTGGACCGGCGAAAAGAGTGAATCTGTATGTGGATGCGAAGATGACCCTTCCTCACTAGGGGTCGTCTTCTTCCTCTTAGAAGGATTGAATTTAGGAGCCATATGTGCAAATTGGAATAAAAATGCACTAGTTGAAAGGTGGAGAGAGAGGGAGTTATACCTCACGAGATCAAGATATGTTGTAGAGAATGACGATCTCCGCACGATTCCAAATTTTGGAGAGATTTCACCAAGTAGATTGGAAGGAAAAGATTGGTGAAGAACTAGGGTTTGATGGCTCGGGTCGGCTGCTGCTGCTGTTTGAAATGGTTTGGAAGCAATAAAAGAGAAGGGCTGCTCGGGTTCTGGATATATACACAGATACCCTCAACCGAACTCGGGCCGAATTCGGACAGAGCTCTGGCCGAATTCGCCTAGGGTTCTTCAAAGTTGATTTTTGCCATTCTTTTTCATTGTCTCATTTCAAATATTTAATTCAAAGATTAGTTATTTTGGCCTTCAATTAACATAATTAATATTATTCTATGAATTAAATGTCGTTACACAGCAACTGTCTCAGATTAGCTGTAGGAGTACTGTCCCAGCTGGCGGAGGTTCACCGGAGAACTCTTAAGTACCGCTTCGCTTCAACCGTAGTTGTGGTAACAGACAGACTCTTTATTGGCTTGTCTCTAACACAGTTTTTGCATAATGATATATAATCATAAAACAAAATCAATTAATATTATTGACATCCAAAATTCCTAATTCTCGACGTAAATAATTGAAACGATCTTCCGCTAGAGATTTAGTGAAGATGTCAGCTAGTTGATTTTCAGTATCTATGTACACAAGGTTTATATCTCCATTTTGATGATGATCTCTAAGAAAATGATGTCTAATCTCGATATGTTTAGTACGAGAGTGACATACTGGATTCTTAGTCAAATTAATAGTGCTCGTGTTATCACAGAAAATAGGAATATGTGTGTAAAAATAAATCATAGTCTTCTAGGGTTTGTTTCATCCACAAAATCTGAGCGCAACAACGTCCTGCGGCGATGTACTCAGCCTCTGTTGTTGATAGGGCTACAAAATTTTGCTTTTTACTAAACCAAGAGACTAAAGCTTTGCCTAAGAAATGACATGTGCCACTTGTACTTTTTCTATCAACTTTGTATCCAGAAAAATCTGCATCCGAATAACCAATAAGGTCAAAGGACTTAGTTTTGGGATACCACAAGCCAACAGAAGAAGTGCCTTTAAGGTATCGAAAGATACGCTTAACTGCGGACAGATGTGATTCCTTTGGATTAGCTTGAAAACGTGCACACAGGCAAACACTAAACATTATATCTGGACGACTAGCAGTTAAATAAATTAAACTACCAATCATACCTCGATACTTACGTGTGTCGACTGGCTTGCCTTGTTCATCTGAATCAAGCTTTGTTGAAGTTGCCAATAGGTTTGACATTGTCCAGATCGAACTTATTTAGCAAGTCTTTTGTGTACTTGGCTTGATTTATGAATGTCCCATTATCAGTTTGTTTGATTTGCAATCCGAGAAAGAATTTCAGTTCTCCCATCATGCTCATCTCAAACTCATTCTGCATACACTTAGAAAATTCTTGACACAGAGATTCATCAGTAGATCCAAATATAATATCATCAACATAGATTTGAATTAAAAGCAGCTTGCCATTAAAAGATTTAATAAACAGTGTAGTGTCAACCTTTCCTTTTGAAAAATCGTTGTCAAGTAGAAAAGAGCTTAGACGATCATACCAAGCACGAGGGGCTTGTTTTAAACCGTATAGAGCTTTCTTCAACTTGAAAACATGATCTGGGTTTTTAAAATCCGTGAAACCTGGAGGTTGTGCTACAAAAACTTCTTCTTTTATAAATCTATTTAAAAAAGCACTCTTCACATCCATTTGAAAAGTTTGAAATCATGAAAATATGCAAATGCACATAACATGCGAATGGATTCCAATCTCGCAACTGGGGCATAAGTCTCATCGTAGTCGATACCTTCTTCTTGATTGTATCCTTGAGCTATGAGTCGAGCCTTATTACGAGTCACTAAACCATTCTCATTCAGTTTGTTTCGGAATACCCAACGGGTGCCAATGACCGGATGATCAACAGGCCTGGGAACAAGTTCCCAAACTTGATTCCGTTCAAATTGGTTTAATTCCTCTTGCATAGCATCTATCCAAAAACTATCACTACATGCTTTATCAATAGTTTTAGGTTCTAGCTGTGAAATAAATGCAACACTAGAAACAATATCTCTACAGGATGTATGAGTACTTACTTCCTTGGTAATATCACCAATTACCAAATCCTTTGGATGATTAGCTGTAAATTTCAACCTTTTTGCTTCATTCTGAAGGTAGCTGGTTCCTGGATCTTCTCTAGGAGGTTCAGCTAGTACAGAGCTTGGTTGAGAATCAGCTGGAGTTGAGCTTAGTACAGATGTATCTTCGTCATTGTCATCAATTGTCATTTGATTCAATTCATCAAAAGTGACATTGATTGACTCTTCGATGATCATGCTACGTTTGTTGAAGACTCTGTATCCTTTGCTTTTGGCCGCATAACCTAAAAATATACCTTCATCGGCCTTTTCATCAAATTTTCCCAAATTGTCTTTTGTATTAAGAATAAAATATTTACAACCAAAAATTCTAAAGTAAGAAACTGAAGGAATTCTATCAAACCATAACTCAAATGGAATCTTCTTCGATTTGGGTCGAATTAGAACTCTATTGAGAACAAAGCAAGCTGTGTTGACAGCTTCAGCCCAGAAATATTTGGGTAGACTAAACTGGTTTAACATCACTCTGGCCATTTCGGTTAGGGTTCTGTTCTTACGTTCCACAACTCCATTTTGTTGTGGAGTCCTAGGGCAGGAGAACTCATGAATATAACTGTGTGTGTCACAAAATTGCTCAAAATCAGCATTCTCGAATTTGCCACCATGATCGCTTCTAATGCGAGTGATCATGTAACCTTTTTCATTCTGAACTTTCTTACAAAAGGCGACAAATTCGGATAATGCATCATTCTTGCGTGTCAAGAAATATACCCACATGTATCTAGAGAAATCATCTACAATTACGAAAGCATAAAGTTTACCTTCGAGGCTAGCAACTCTGCTAGGACCAAATAAGTCCATATGAAGCAGTTGTAGAGGTCTAGTAGTACATACTGCGTTTACTGACTTGAAAGTGGATCTGGTAGCTTTGTTCCTTTCACATTGACTGCATACCGAATCCTTCTTGAATGTAATGTCCGGTAAACCGCATACTAGCTTCTTTGTGGATAATCTTGATATTGTATCCATATTAGCGTGACCGAGTCTCATATGCCACAGATGACTCTCATCACTCTTGGCCATTAAGCATCTACCTGAAATATTAGTTTCTTCTAACAAATAGAAAACATATATATTGTCTTCCCTGATACCTTCAAAGATAGTACTACCATTGAGCTATCAACTATAGTACATTTGTCTTTGCCAAAGTTGATGCCATAACCATGATCAGCTAGATGACTTATGCTGAGTAGGTTATGTTTCAACTCGGTAACCATACAGACATCCTTAATTACAGGATAGAGAGACTTACCAACATCACCGATACCAATAATATACCCTTTCAAATTATTACCGAAGGAGACATAGCCTTCTTTCTTTTTCTTCGACAGTGTTGCAAATAGGGTAGCGTCACCGATCATATGCCGTGAGCAACCGCTGTCGAAGATCCATTTGCATCTAGCATGTGAAGGGTGTTCCACCTACAAAACAGTTTGCAGATGAAACCTTTGGTACCCATTTCTTGTAGGGTCCTGAATTGTTAGCTTTAGGTATCCAAGCATAAACATTTAAATCTACAAGCTTTCTCATTCTACATGCAGATGATATATGACCAATGAGGCCACAATAATGACATTGTGCATGTCGAGTGTTGAAAGCTGAGTGGTATGTATGGTTGGTAGGTTTGGGTTTTCTAGTATAGAAGAAAGCATACCTATAATCTTGTTTGGGCTTAACCATTTGGGGTAAAGGTTTGATAGGGTTAGGTCTGACAGTGTTTGGCTTGGGAATGTTCCGATTTTTCGGAAAGTGACACGTGTTAGGGTAGGAAGCAGCAGGCTCAGGCTGTTTTCCTAACCTAATTTCCAATCTTTTGGAAGTGTCATACAACTTAGTATAATCAGAAGTAAGTGATTCCATTCTGATTTGTGCACATTGAAGACTTTTCTTCTCTATAGAAAGTTCTTCCTTGAGTTGGTCAATAATTTTGTCTTTCTCTTCAGATGACTTGGTAGTCTCGTATAATAAGAGCTTTATTGAAGAAAGCTCACCAGACTCACTAACATTATTTCTAACCTCAGCTAGTAGGTCGGTAAGTCTACCTATTTCACCTTTGTACTCTTTGAGTACCTTCTTAGAGGTCTGATACTTACAACGCAGTTTCCTGTAGTCAGTCATCAGGTCACTGAAGGCATCTTCTAATTGCTCAAAGGTGAAGTCATCATAAGTATCAACTACAGGTTCAGTAGGTACCTGATCGGATGCCATAAAGCATACGTTTGCAGCGTCTTCTGATTGTTCGTCTTCTGAGTCGCTGGCTTCACTTTCATGCCATATGCTGGTGTTGGCATATTTCTGTGATGTTGATCTCTTCAGGTTTTCTTTTTCATACCTGTTGCTCTTCTTGCTTGATGATGAGTTTGTGGGACAATCCTTCTTCATGTGTCCCTTCTTCTTGCAACCATAACAGACAGCATCTTCTTGGTACCAGTTGTTGCTGTTATTTTCTTTGACTCTCTTCTCATGTCTCATGAATCTTTTGAACTTCCTTGCTAGGAGTGCTTGATCTTCAGCGTCAGATCTACTGCTGTCTGAGTCATCTTCAGCAGCTTTTCTGTGCTGAGCCTTGAGGGCGATAGTCATCTCCTTTGGTGCAGGCTCTTCAAAATCTTGTACCAGTTCATGAGTGAGTAGCTTACCCATGAGTACTTCGAGGGACATAGTTGTGAGGTCGTTCCCTTCAATGATTACAGTAGCCTTTGGAATCCAGTTCTTGGTGAGAGCTCGCAGGAGTTTGTGAATCTTTCCATGGTTACTATAATCTTTGCCTAGGGAGGACAAAGGATTTACAATATCCAAGAACCTCTCGAACATTTGTGTAACTATTTCGTTGGGCTTCATTTTGAACGCCTCGTACTCTTGAGTAAGTCTGCTGACTTTAGATTCCTTGACTTGAGTCGTGCCTTCATGTGTGACTTCGAGTAGCTTCCATACTTCATTAGCCATTGTGCAGATAGACACCCTGTTAAATTCAGTTCTGTCTAAAGCACAAAAGAGAGCATTAATGGCACGTGCGTCAAGACTGGCCCTTTTCTTTTCTTCCTCTGTATATCTGCTATGGGGTTTTTCAACTAAAACTCCATCAACATTTATACGAGGTGGCTTTTGATAGCCATCAAGAACAATGGACCATAAATCAAAATCAAGAGATTTCAAGAAGAAACTCATCCGTGTTTTCCAATATGTATAATTCGTACCATCAAACAGTGGGGGTCTGTTTGTGGCCTGGCCTTCACTTGTGAATTTCACAGTTGCCATGTGTTGTGCTGTGATCTATATAACAGTTAATTAAAATAAATAAATAATTGCACTGTTACCTTTGCTTTACCTGTAACATCCGCTCTGATACCAATTATAGGAACGAAATAGTAAAGCGTAATACTCTAGAGGGGGGGTGAATAGAGTTGGCAGCGGAATAATGCTAATTAAAAAAGTTAGTAGCACAATCACAGAATATTAATCACAACTAAAATAATGTAAAGGCAAAGTTAAGAGAGCAAACGCAAAGACAGCGATGTATACTGGTATCCCTCTGTTGAGGACTAATCCAGTCGATAGAACTCTTGCTACCAGTTGAATCCAATATTGGAAAAACTGCAAGTTTTCTTACGAAGTCCTTGCAACTTCTACAACGCGAGCTTTGATACGAAGAACTCGTCCAACTTCAAATGTGAAGAGGTATTCTTCAATCAAGCCTTCTGATTACAATCTCTCAGAAACTTCTAGACCGTACCGCACTGGCAAATCGACTAGAGGATTGTAACTGGCTTGGGATCTGAAATTGAAAGCTCTAGAAAACTCTTTGGAAGACTGAAAGCTTTAGATAGAGAGAAGATTGAAAGTGAATGAGTGAATTGAAATGATCGAAATCCTTCTCTATTTATAGGAGTTCCAAAGACATACTTCTGTCAGAATTCGGGCAGAATTCGGGCAGAACTCTTTGAGTAAATCTCGGTCAAATCCGCAACTGCAGGAGGACCAAGTTCCAAAGATTCAAAATCACAACGGCCACCAACCGAACTCTGGCCGAACTCTGTCCGAGTTCTGTCAGGGTTAAGTCAGGGTTTAGTTAGGGTTTTGAAAAAGCTTTTGGTGATTTTTGAAAACCTTTTTGAAAACCTTTTTGTAAACCTTTTTGAGAGGTCATTTTAAAAAACATTTTGAACTCATTTAGGGATAGCCTATTTGCTAGTACGACTCGGTGTACAACATATTCCTAGACTCAAATAAAATAAAAAATATATTACATAAGAAATTACAGACTCGAGTAGGCAAACAGATCTTCGGTCTTGAATGGAGTGGATAGCCAATCTTGATCATGTCCAAGAATCCGAGATGTCCCGAGTAGCTTTGTATATCCAGACAGAGTTTGATCAATTATTAAAATCAGGTTGACAATATGACCAATGGGCCAACATGTTCCATACAATAAGTCTATATACATTGTGATGCCCCTGAATGAATGATTGTTGTTGGTTTGGACACAAATAACCCAACAATGACTCGATGCCATAGTATGCTATGTTGTGAATGCTGTTTGGAAATATGGGAATAAAGGAAGTGGCTATGTATGCTGAAACAAGTTGAGAATTGAATGTGATGTTGGGAGAGAAATGTGAATGGAGTAATTGATGGATGAGTTCAACAGAACTGGTGAGTTGACTCATGGATGATGGCTAGTACTTTCGAGACCCTAAGAATATTGGCTTGTGATATTGAGATCCTGAGATGTTGGCTAAGTGTTGTGATCATTATAGATCACGAATGTCCGAAATAGATTTGAGTTGGTATTGTTTGGGGAATGGCTTCGATTCTGAGTGGTATATTGCCTCTACCACCTCAGAACTAGATATATGTTGACCCTTTTCATAGGATAGCAATGAGACTATCTGTGAGTACTGGGTAGTGCCGAGACTTAGCTGGGAGTCATGTATTGTGGCTAGATGACTCGAGTGTCCCTTGACGGTGAAGTTATATTGAGTAGCGAGATTGTTGGAAATTGTAACCGGTGGCTTGGTTAGAAATTATTTAGTTGAGTGATGACTCAGGCTAGTAAGACAGTATGCTATGGGTAAATGAATTTGGTTAGAGAATGTTGTGGCTTAGAACATTTGAATGTTGATTTCGATTGATTGGATGCAAATCATATGTGGCTAATACAAAGTTGGTTGCTAAGCTGAAAGTTTTAGAAATATTGCCGGAGAACCATAGGAATAATAGAAATCTGTACCTTGACCCTATCGTGTAATAGATGTCAATCCATCTTGATCACCAAAGGATAGTCATTGTATATGTGCATGTATGCTGAGGAATTAAATTGTACTAGAAAAGTAACAAGTGGCAACCCTGAATATTTGTATTGCATAGAGGATGGTTAATTGATACATAAATTATCGGATTGAATGGAATGAACTACTCGACCCTTGAGGTAGGGAATTTTAAGAATGTTCGTATGAGATTTTGACAGCTGGAAAAAGAACGAGATTTAAGAATGCCCATAAGATAGTTTGATGATTGGGAATGAATGGGAACGAGAAATTACAAACGTGTTGGATAATATCGGTATATGTGACTGTCGGTTGGGATATAGATTGCTGATTTATGACTTAGTGGTGTGACTTCGTCATACAGATCGAATAGTATGATTCCATAGTTATGTTAAGACTATCGGAATCGATGACCCTTGAATAGTTAGCCTTGGCTTATGGGTTCGTGTGAGTACAAAGGATTTGAAATAGAAATTGAATCATTAGGAATTTACTTGATGGATTATTAGAACGATGAGAATCTATGTCGAGTTGGGAATTGACCGTAATGTTGATAGATCGATCTTAATCGATCATTAGGTAAGTCTAGAATGAGCCTCTGTGGGAATTATTTCTTGAGAAAGACCCTGGATAGATAGACTTGACCCTAAAAACTGTGGGCTGCATGACCAATTGTTGGCATAGCCAACAATGGCGAGTAGTTATTCAGACTGAGTTAAAACCCATAGGTTTGGGTAGAGTTCCTTAGAACTGTTGGTTGCTTGTTGGCCCTGAGAATAAGAAACTAGCATGATCCCTAGTAACCGTCCACTCTAGGGGAGTCACCTGAATGATTAGGTATAGCTGTCGGTATAGCTAACCATTGAGACTGGACCGAATAATAGATGGCGGTTGGCGACCCATAGAATGACCTTGTGGCATTGAACGAGAGATGGTGATGAGTACGACCTAAGAATGATATGTCGTACGTATATGCTTCAATATGGACCATAGAGATGTTTGACCTTTGAAGATTATGTGTCGGCCTATAGCGGGAACTAGAATCGTGGGATGAGACTTGAGTTGTATGTATCGAGTAGTGAATTATTCCATAAGATGGAATTGACTGCTCATGACGGGAATGTTGGATCATGTCTATAGTCGGGTAGCTGGGTTAACCTTGACTGTTGTATAAAATTATACCCTGACTCGGGTAATCGAGAGTGGGCGGTGTCGGATTGTATCTTTTATGAAAGATGAATTGCCTCGATAAGAAAGATTGTTGGATTGGGAAAGAATGTGATTGCATGTTGTGAACCCTTTATATGTTTGACTCTAAGTTAGACCCTTGATCGAATGTTAGAAATGTTATGCTTGGGTAGAGAGATTAACCAAGTTGCCCCTAATATTAAGTGTTGTGGCCTGGAAGATAGTGATTGTGGCAAAGTGAATGAAGTAATAAGTCAATTGAAAGGATGCTAAGTCGGATTTAGAAAAAAGAGTTATATCGTGGCTGATCGAATCGCACTAGCATGGAAGTTGGCTGAAGTACATATGTTTTGGGGACGCCTGAAATATGTGTATGGATCCAGCCGAAGTGATAGATTGCGACTGAGATAACATTATGGGAAGAATTTATCGCACTAGCGCGGACTTTGGCTAAAATGCATATATTTTGGGGACGCCTGAAATACGTGTATGGATCCAAACGAAGTGATGTATTGCGACCAAGATAGAATGCAAGGAAAATATTGGTGAATCAATGAGAAGTTGCAAGTATTTGGAAAAAGAGAAAGATGGATTGAATCGTTGATGGTTTAAAATGATACAGTTCGATAGCTATTTTCAAAAGACCGAGTGGACTGAAATGAATATTGAATTGAAGCTGGATGAATAACTCATTGTGACTAAGTGAATCTAGTAGAAGAGTTGTTTTCTTAAGTTTCGAGGACGTAACTTTTTCTGAGTGGTATATTATGTAATGCCCCGCTCCGCACGAGGCGTTTGGTTGGCTTGTTGGATGGGATCAGAATGTTGGACCGTGACTTGTGTTGGAGATCAAGAGAGTTGAGACTGATGCAGTCTCTCTTAGCTGGCTAGACGGATTAAGTGTTGGAACGTGGCTCGCTGGCGGAGCTACGCTTAGGGGGAATGTGTGCAACCAGAATAGGAAGACCGTTATGCAAGGCAAGTGGAACTGTCCTCCTTCCTTCTTATTCCTGCATGCCTAATAAATAGAATAACGTGATGCTATGAATTGTCCCTAAGGTCTCTTACCTTGAATGTTGAATAATTGTGATGCGATGCCTTAGTTGCTAAATCGATAGAGATGCATATGCTGGAAATCATTCAATGAATAACATATGAATATTGAACTGCTGATTGAATCACACTCGAACTGCTAATGTAACATGTTGCCTGAGAATGAATCGATAATGTCCCTTATTCTTAAGATTGATGAAATGAATGAATCACTTGAATAATGAGATGCTGCATGAATGATACATGAGAAAGGAATTGAATATGCTATTGTTCTTATGAAATAAATGAAATGCTATAGGTCCCTTTGAAATGAATGAATGTTGTTGTTCCTCCTTAGAAGGAACATAATGAGAAGTGTTGCAATGGAACAAACAATGAGAATGATGAGGCTTGGGATCATAGAGATTACCAAGTAGAATGATGGTAATGATTAGCCGTTGAACACGGCTCGGGATTGAGATGAGATGTTGAACTGTTGGCTCTGCTTACTTTCAGTTGCTTTACCATGCATTTGTGTTATCGAGTCGACACGCATTCGCATGGTCATGGACGTACTTATACAAGTCTGAGTAAGTTTCCTCGAAGGTACCTGGGGCGCCGGGACCGATTCGACCCGGGAGAAAACATTGGTCATACTATGGTGGCACGAGGTATTACGGGACATTCGGCTAGGCTTGCAACCTACCCTGGAATGGTACATCGTAATACCCGTTGGAAAGTCCTTTATGGTACAGTTTCACCAATGACCATGTAGTCAGGATGCATGCTAAAGAATATTTTGTGCAGACAGAGTAAGTATATCATATTATCCTGTATTTTCATGCAGGTACAAGAGAGTTGGATATCGGTAAGAAATCACTTAAATGTGATAATACTCAATATATGTGTTGGCTTAACTTGCATGCTTAACGTGCCAAGTAAATGATGCTATGCGTAGTCTTTCCATATGAGAACCTTAGCATGTTAAATTCAGTATGCTAGAAAGATGCCATGCTATGAATAGTACTCAAACATAACATACATGCTAAATGATGCTTGAAGTGAGAATTGTCATAACATGTTTAAGATGTTAATGTTAACGATGCCTCAATGATGTATTTTCATGATAACACCTAGTATGCCTCAACGACGCCTTTGCATGTTACACCAAGAATGCTATAATGATATGTCCACATGAATGCTACTAAGAATGTGTTTACATGCTTTACTCTGATTATTGCACATGAACTGTAAACTGATGCTAGGCCCCAAGTAGAAAGATCATTCTAATAAATGCTTGCTTAAATGATCACTTTAAATGTTGGTTTTTGTGAGTGGGTTGGATTCTGCTCACCAGTACATAGAAGATGTGCTGACCCACATTTTGTGGGCAGGTGCTCGTTCTTGGAATTTTTCTACACACGAATATTTGGCTTGATTGGTTTCGCGGCATCGAAGATTTGTTGGGCATACAGAAGCTCTTCTTGTACAAGATGATGTCTTCTGTTTATAAAGGGCATAATGTATGGAACATTGTAATCAGTTGTACCAGTGAGTTGTAAGCTAAGTTGGTATATCGAGTTGTAATCCAATGTGTCCAAGTATCAAATGTAAGCTGTATAACATTGTTCAGTTGGCATTCAATGTAAAGTGAGATGTGTTATAAGCATTGTACTTCCATACAAGTCGTGTATTCTTTTTCAAATATCAATAAAGAGAATAAAGTTCTATATATCTCTGTGTGACTTCAAGTTATCCTTTCTAACTCCGCTACTATAGAGAAATGATGTACTTCTATTCAATAAGAAAGATTGTCCTCATTAACTTCAATTTGTCTGCTTCTGCCGCTGCGATGTGTTCCTATTTGAAGATTATCGATTCATGTACCATCTTTGCCTTGTACATGTGCAATACCAGACTTGTACGGCATCACGCCCAAGCGAGGACGATCGATTCCAAGAGATAAAATATGTGAATAAATGACTCTACGAATCGGTGCGTGTCATAAACAGCCGCTAGTGAGGATTCCTCCTCCTATAGTTATGTCCATTTTTTAGCCTAAAATCCTCAACAATCTTCTACTACTCCAAACATTTCAGTCCTCGAGGTGGCAGATCCTCGAGAATCGCTCACCCCTTCACAGCCAGCCAACATCACTCATACCGAACTGTGGACCGATGGAACGACGTAAGTATATTAGTGTTAGTAGACACATTTATTCATACTCTATTTATTATCTAATCGTACATTGTTTTGTTTATTCTAGGTTCTTTTCGGTCCAAGTTGGTAGAGATTTGGGGGATTTGATGCATCGTCAATATTTACATGGTCCCTATCTGAACTTCGAGGACATCCCAGTTGATAGACGATTCATTTGGCTCGAGATGCTTGAGGTATGTCTAAATAATATCGTCTTTGTTTACAACATTTCTTAAATATTTGCTCATTTGTTTTTATTTGTCCTTATTTACAGAAGTTGTATTGGTGATCGGCGCATAGAGATCAGGCGATCCGGAAGTGATACAAGTCCGTCGCCAGTAAGAGGTTGAGGGATTTGGTCAACGACCAGAAGGCGTTGGCTCTACGAAATAGTGCTCTTTGTAAGGAGTGGTTGAAGGAGGAATTCTAGGAGGAGATGAAGAAGAAGATGGACACTCCGGCCTATAAGGCCAAGTGTGAGAAGGCAAAGGCTGCCCGTTCTAAGGGTGGTCACCACACGGGTGGATCCATCCCAATTACAGAGCATTATAATTGACGGCTGGTGAGTATTCTTATTTGTTATTTATTTAATTATTTAAATTTATTGTTTAGTTATAAATTAATGTTTAATTGTTACAGTATGAGGAGGTCGCCAAAGCAGGCGGAGATTCGAACGTCGTCGACTTTCCTAAAGTCTGAGCGTACCCATAAGCGAAAAAAGGATGGAAAGCTCATAGATGATCGGGCGACCAAAGCCTATGTAAGTTTTTCAAGTCCTATATCTAATTACATTTCTTCTTCGTCTTTATGTACTTAATTATATTTAGTTTACCGAAATAGTTAGTCCAAACTCTAGTATGAATATTAACTCTAAATCATAACCCTAAGTAGCATTATAAATCAAAGAATAGTTTAAGAGACGTATGAGAACGTAACCATAATAATACTTAATAGTAACTAAAATACCAATATTAACTCTAAATCTATTCACCTATATAAATATAGGAGACGTATGAGACTTTAGAGAATCGAGTCGGTGAGGGAGGGACTATCGAGGGAGCTGGGACTAGTCAGGGAACGTCCCCGACTGTGAGGAACGACTTGTGGATACAAGTCGTCGGTAGAGGAAAAGGGGACAGTGTGTACGGTACCGGTTCGTTGGCATCCCAGCCGTCCGTTTATTTCAGAGCTCCTCTATCTCCACCACCTCCACCTCCATAGACCGAGGATACTGCCGACACCTACACCTTGTGACAGATTACACAGATTCTGGTGTCCTTCCAGGGTCAGGTGGGGCAGATAAGTGGAGTTCTGAGCACAGCAGGTTTGATACTTGCCTCTACTACACCGGCTCCTGCTTCGACCACAGCGCCTCCGTCAACGATTGTTCCTCCGACTACGGCGCCTATTATATCGGCTCCTCCTCCGACCACATTGCCTCTTGTCGTGCCGCCGACTCTTCCAGACGTTCATGCCCAGGACGTACAACGGATCATCACTTTGGTCCTGGGGCAGTTATATTCATGCGGACGGTCGGCTATGCCTCTGCCACCTCCTCCACCTCCTCTACCATCAGTTTGAGTTTTGTTTATTTTTTTATTGTATTTGACGATGAGTTTGTATGAACTTTAGGGGATTTTGATCGATGAGTTTATGTATTACTGAACATATTTCTGTATTTGTACTATATTGCAACTGTTGGACGTGTTTGTATCATTTGACTGTTAGACGTGTTTATATATGTACTATATTGCGACTGTTGGATGACTTTATGTATTACTGAACATATTTGACTGTTTAACGTGTTTGATCGATATGCTTGGGTTAATTTTTTATATATTGGGGTTATATTTAATGTATATCATTTGAATATAATGTACATCTATATTCATAGGTTTGAGCAAAGCTGGAATAATTTAATCTAGTAAAAATAAAAAGTTTAGCGACTAACTAGCGATGAATTAGCGACGAAAAATTGGAAAATTTCCAGGCTAGCGACTGATTTCCGACGGATTAGCGACGGAAAACTTGAAATTTTTTTACGTTAGCGACGACTCAGTGACGGAAATTTTCGTCGCTGCGCTTCTGTCTGATACCAAAACCGTATCAGACGAGTCAGCGACGCTGAGCTCCTGGAAAATTTAGTATTTTAGCTCACTGAAAAATATCGGTAATCCGTCGCTAATATTTCGCTATGTTTACCGACGTTTAAAATTCGTTGCTAATTCGTCACTGTATTTCGTCGGTAATTCCATCAGAAATCCGTCACTATAGCGACGGATTACCGACGTTTTTGTTATAGCGACGTTATGTTTATCGACGTCATGCCATCGGTAATCCGTCGGTAAATAGGTTTAGCGACAGAAAATACGTTTTTAGTGATGGAATTGTCCATCGGTAAATACCAATATTTTTGTAGTGAGAAGGCCTTAGTCATAGTTAAGTTTTGAGGTACAAGATGACTAAAAATTATGGCACGGATAGCGTAGTCGTGTGCTTTGATTAGTATTTTAGCCATGGTAGGGAAGGCCGAGCCATATGTGTGTCATAACTAGGAAAACCAGTTAAAGTTGCGACTTAACCCCTATAGATGACTTAATTATTTATTATTAAGATTATTGACTTTTTAGGAGACCCGGTTGTGCTAAATTAGTCAAAGTGGACCCGAACACAACATAAGCCCATGTAGAGATGTTATGTGTCCAAAGACGCCATGTATACCTATTTTATGTATATGCAAATATTTTGTATTTATTTTTAGGGATTGGAATTATTTTCTAAATATTGTTATACATACAATATAGGTATTATTAATATTTATATGGCATTTTAGAATATTTGCACAATTTTATGTGGATCATTAAAGTAGGGGTATAATGTGTTCACCCAATACTATACCTACTATTAGTTTATTTTAGTTGTTGTTATGTTTATTATTATTAAATAATATCAATTATTATTGGTTAATTGATAATTCATTGTCAAATGAATCATATATATATATATATATTTTTTTTTTTTTTTATCAAATGAATCATATATATATATATATATATATATATATATATATATATATATATATATATATATATATATATATATATAAAATATATATATATATATATATTTTGGAAGCTGGAAATTCATTGAAAGAAAACCATACGGGAACAGATACAAGGCCCACCCGGCCCAGCAGGGGCCAGCCCCGACGGGGAGCAGGCCACAAAAGGCATAAACAAAAAGAAAACGAGAAAAAAAAAGGGGGGGCCCACGTGCCATTCCACGTGGGGGGGGGATTCAAAAATCAAAAGGAGGGGGGGATCCACGTGGTAATCCAGCGCTGAGCCCGAGGTGGCCAGAGCCGAGCGCGTGGCCCGAAAGGGGGAGGGCGGACTCCAACGAGTCAGGGACGGGCACTGCCCGAGGGGGCGCGGGGCCCAACGAGGCCCTACCCGAGGGGGCGCGGAACCCAAGGCGGTCGCTCTGGCCAGACTGGAGGGCCAGGGGGCTCTGGCGAGGGAAGCCCGGGAAGACCGACGAAGGGGGTCACGGCGGCCGGTTGGCGGGCCACGGCGGCGGGACCGCGGCGAAGAGGGCCACGGCGGCGCGCGCTAAGACCGGAGCAGAGAGGATGGGGCGGAGGATCGACCGCAGGGCCACGGAGCAGACGGAGCGATGGCGCCGGCGGTGGGAACACGACCGGGGAAGCTCGGAGGCCGATCGAAGGGGCCCAGGCAAGGAGGGGAGCAGGGGGGGAACGGCTGTCAGCGAGAGAGGGAGGGAACGATCGTCAACGAGAGAGGGAGGGAACGACCGCCGTGCATCGGCGCAGCCCCTACGCCCAGGTGGAAGGGGGGAGGCTCCTCCGAGGGCGGAGGCGAGCCACTGATTCACTTCCGACGGGGTTGGGAGCGCGGTCCAGCGCCACTGAAGAGAAGAGGGGTCCTGGGAGACCCGGAACCACCGGCGGGTGGCGGGGTCTTGATAGAAGGTCCCCGCCGCCGCCGAGGAGATGGGAGCCGCTGCATCAGCCTAGACGACGGGCGGTTGAGGGGGAACCGCGGCCGAGGAGGCCGGCTGCGCTGCGGGAGGGGGGACTCTGGGAGGGAGGCCGTCGAGGAGAGAAGCTCGGAGGCAAGGAGAGCGGCAAGGAGGGGAAGAGGGGCCACCTGGGGGGGAGCGAGGCGGGGAGGGCCATTGGAGGGGGAACCGGGTTGGTGGGAGGCGCCGGAGGGAGGGCAAAAGTGGGAGAGGGGGCGGAGAGGGGCACCGGCGGGGGGAGGGCCACCGCAGGGGCGACGGGCTCCCGGGCTAAGGGAGGCGGAGGGCGCGAACCCGTTAGGACGGCGGAGGACAACGGGAAGCCAATCGCCAGGGGAGGAGAAGGGGGGTCAGGGGCGAGGGGAGGGGGGAGGGGGAGAGGAGCTGTGACCGAAGGGGGAGGCCGTGCTGCGGCGGATACGGCGGCGGGCTCAGCCGGAGCCTTCGGTGCTGGACCAAGGAGGGAAGGAGCAGAAGAGACCAGGGGTTGCCGAAACCTGCGACGCCTACGTCGTCGAGGCCGTCGGCAGCTACGCGGACGGGGGAGGAGGGGTGGGTGGCTACCGCACCAAGGGCAGCCGCCGAGAGCTGGGGCTCCCCACGGGGAGAACGGCCGGTGGGGACCCAACCAGCCGCCGAGGCCGGGAGTGCCAGGGGGGTAGGAGATCTCGCGGCGAGGCGGGGTTCGTCGGGGGGCGACCGGCCACCGCCGGGGAGCGGGAAGATGGTTCTCGAGGGGCGGGAGAGGGACCCAAGACCAAAACCCCGGCTGCTCCATTATATATATATATATATTATATATTATATATATATATATATATATATATATTATATATATAAAAGTATATATTTTATATATATATATATATATGTACATATTTTTTTATGTGGAAGCCCAACACTAGAAAAGTGTATTAGGGATTTTTTAGATTTTTTGGGCATTTATATAAATATATAAAAATAGTGATACATATATATATGTATATATATAGATATACATATATATAGAAATAGAAGAAAAAAAAGAAATCAAAATCTCGCGAGATTTATAAAATCTCGCGAGATGAAAATGTGTTCAGCCAACCGACCCCTCCCCCCCAATTTGATATAGTCAGGCTATATATAAGAGAGCGAGAGAGATATAAGAGAGAAGATAATCTCGAAACTTAAAACCTGAACCCAGCCACGCCGTACCACCACCACCGCGGTCTCCCCATGCCAACCTCCGACCAGCCGCTGGCCAAGCAACGCGGTCGCGCACGGCAGCAACAAAGGTGACAGCAGCAACAGTAACAACAATTGCAGCAGCAATGCCACAACTTCACAGTGAGATTTTTTGCGAATGCTCAACCGATCCTCGATCTATTTCTTCAAGTACAATCCTAACATATATGCCTTTAATTCCCTTCAAATAGTTCATTTTAATTCGCAGCATGTGTTATGAAAATCGAGTTCCAAAATCGAGAAAACACTCGATTTTCTGGATTTAGAAACAGTCTTGAAACCTCAAGTTGGAAGCCGATTTGCGATCAGGATATCATGAATCTTGGAAAATCGCTTGAACAGCCTTGTAGAAACCTAGCCGAGATTGAAACCCTATTTTTAGTTTAATTTATAGTTGGTTATTTTATGTTTAAAATTGATTTGAAAATCAATAAAAAAATATGAAAAACTATTTTTGAAAACTAGAATTTTTCCCAATACGGGGTCCGTCCCGACAAATTGGGCGACTCAGTCGCAACCCATGAGCATCGAAAGATGCGTACAGATGTTGCGGACGTGTGGGATTCGATGGAACTCGATTTCGTTGTGTGTGTGGGACGAAATCGAGACATATCGGTCAAGATACCCCGTATTGCCTCTTTGCAAACTAGACCATAACTTCGTGCATGTTGGTCACCTTGAGACGAAACTTGCGCCAATAAGACCGTGTTGATTTTCTGGTCCTATGACCCAAGTTTGGTCCGATTCTGAGAAGGTCGACATGAACGCTATTTTGGCGAGCCGTGACCCAATCCAACGGGCGAATTTGTGCACGGCCCACCGGAATCCAACTTGGACATACGATTGTTTTGTATCATCAAATCGGATCCGTAGACATATAGTTTGATAACTTTAGAGACCATAGGCTCTGGCACACTTTTCGGTGCAAAGCGGGTCCAACGGCGGATACTGTTTTGGCCCAAAATTATAATTTTGCTCCTATATCCAGAATTGGACTTTTGGGTAGACATTTTAGATATTTTTTTATACCAAACACGTTGGTGATGTTTATTTCAGCATCCGGAGACTGTTGCGCGAGTTTGACTTTTGTGGCTCACTGAGTGGATGGATATTATAGGTTTTGCGTGCTACCCCTAAGCCAATTGGACTATTCATAATGCATGGTATTATCAGTTTCACCAGCAAATGACCACAGGCAAGTACATATATTGATTGCTTTCAGTTTTTGATAGTTTTTCCATTACATATTATACATATGCTCTTCCTGCTTGATGACACGTTGGTTACAAGGGTTAGTACCATGGATCCCTATAAATTATATTTCTTGTTTACCATCCACATAATGATTATCGTGTCCATGACTTGTTCGAATCCATGAGTACTTGTCGGATGGAAAAACATCTTAGTAGACGTGTGAACTACCCTTTCCATCTCTATTGTCTTTCGTGGAGAATAGCAGCCGCACACGACATGTACGGGTTGTCGGATTTACCCCTTAGTTGTTCACATGTCGAACATGATATTTCAACACACATAGATAGATATTGTTTTCACTTGTTCTTCATGCACTACAACAAAAGGCCTATTAATAACGCTCGACAAGACGTATTGACGATGCCTTATACCAAAGCATTATCAAAGTTCGAAATACCTTTTTTCTATGACGGTTTGGACTAATTCTGGACTTTTTATAACGTTTATAAAACAAAACGTTATTAATATTTTAGATTGGTGGAAAACTTGTAATATTTTTTAAGTTCAATTTTTGGCAAAATTCTTGCTGCACCCCGCGCTTCAACAAAACTTTTCCTCCACCAAAATCGTTCTGGTCGATCTTCTCCTTCTCCTTCTTTCTTCTCCCTCCTCTCCCCCAACTCCAAAATCCTAACCGTAGATCCAAAACCCTAACTCTAGCTAGTTCAGTAACACCCTCCTCTCCTCCTCTTCTTCTCATTACTTTTCCCCAACTCCAAAACCCTAACCCTAGATCCAAAACCCTAAACCTAGTTAGAAAGGGAGGAGGAGATAGGGAGGGAATACCTCGGGGTCCAAAACCCTAAACCTTCGTGGAGCATGCGTGCCGGTACTGCGGGGTCCAAAATCTGGCCTGCGTCATCAAGTGCAACGTCCCATCGTGCCGTAAGTGGTTCTGCAATTCCAGGGGGAATACCTCGGGGTCGTATATCATCAATCATCTGGTGAGCGGAGGAAATTCTTCTCAACTGTCATTATTTTCAAGTCATAGTTATAGTTGTAGTAGTGAAATCGATAGGATTTTACGTTGGAAGGATTTTGGTACACAATCTATTGCATAAAAATAGTCACATTCTTAGTTCTCGATGAATATATGAGGCCTTACGTAGTGGTTTTGATAGTGTAGATGGTTCTGTAAAATTTTTATTGGTTTAGGAGTTATTTTGTAGAACTTCCACACATTCGGCAAAGAGCACTAGTAAACTAATGGAAAAGTTTGCGCTGTGTGGTTTCTCATAGTTAATAAAAATGCACCTAGACGAGAAGCTCATCAATATTTTGTAGTGTCAGCTTCCTTGTGGAACTGCAAAATAGAGCATCATAAATAGTGATGTTTTTATTAAATGTCAATGTCTACTCTTACAACTAAAATCCAGATTGTCTTATCCTCTCTATGAAACAAGTAGCTCCTACTGCATGCCAGTAACTAATTGGAGAGACAGTTCCCTACTCCAACTGTAGAGATAAATTGAAACATGCATATATGTGTTTGAAAGAAGAACAATTTCCAAGTGAGCATGGTCCTTGAGATTGGGTTACTGAAGAAAAAAAAATGGATCTATGGACCACAATATTATGGTCAACTGTGTATCTGAGAAAAGTTCAAAGAGAGATCAACATTGCTTTATATACGAAGAGTTATGAACCTTTTATGTTCTTGGAATCCTTTCTAATTTGTCTTGTTTTTGAAGCCTTGCTACTTTTGTTTACTTTATACAAGTATTGGGCATTCCGATTGTTCTTTAACATTCAAAAGACCTTGCCTTTCTATCATTTCTTTATAAGTAGGCATATCAGCTTTATTCTGTACAAGCTTACTTTTCTGTAATTCTTTTCCTAATGCACTTTAACTGTTGTATCTTTTTTGCTTAGATGCAGTTAGGATTAACCTTGACTAATTTTTCAACTGACTGGAAAAGAGACTTCCATTGTCGGTATCGGTCGGTATCGTATTGGGACATGCCAAACTGTATCGGTATAGACCGTATCGGACAACTAACAGTTAGAAACGTAATTCATAAAATAATGGAAGTAATTTGACTATATAGTGCATATAATTATGTGCCCCCTTTATTGTCCAAAGTTTCCTTATCAATGCATCGCCAATTTATAGAGGGCAGATAGCAAGTTGTCCCAGGAATAAAAAAAAACATCTAAAGGCTTCTTACTTGGGACAATTTCCTTTTGTAGTAGTGGTATAGTCTGAACCTCATATCGAGGAACAAGGCTCTGATGATGCAACCAAGTTTGATAGCAAGCCATTAATGTAGTAACCAAATGTTGCTTAATAATTCGATAGCATGCTTACTTATTTATAGCTGTTGTTCTAATTTCGAATATAAGTTTGTGTTTAATTAGTTGTGGAAATGCTTCATTTAGTTGTGGAAATGCTTCATTTCGAATATAAGTTTGTGTTTAACCTGTAGATAGGTACAACCTTATTATGCTTCAAACCCTTGTTTATTTGTCTTTTTTTCCTTCAATTTTCTTTGCCAAATTGATGGAAAAAGAGACCCCCAATGCCGGTATTGGGACATGCCAAATCGTATCGGTGTCAGCCATATTGTATCGATATCGACCGATACCTTAAACTATGAGTTACAAATTATAATCCCAAAATTATGTTGCCAGCTAGATTTGCTTGATGACCATTATGTGGTTTTGTATTTATGATACAGAATAAAACAAGTTTTGATGGCCTTTATGTGCTTCACTTTTTTCAGGTTCCCAAATTTAATGGAAGAGGTTCAAAGTCTATTACATGGCATTGTTTCAGCTAGATAATATATTCTTGGCCATAACACAAGGTTTGATTCTTCTTACCAGTCATAATGATCTATTACATTAATGTAAAGTTTCATTTTTCACATTATATTATAAAGTATATTGAACCTTGTTTTTATCTTTTTCAGGATTTTGCTACATGTTCTGTGGACAGTTTTGATGTGGCCAAGTTTTGATGTGGACAATTTTGGTAGTTGTATATATATATATATATATATATATATATATATATATATATATATATATATATATATATATGTATGTATGTATTTGGATATTCTATTTTGAGAATGTAATGAAGATGTTGATATGTACTCTATTTTGAGAAATGTAATAAAGATGGTGATATATAATGTTAAGTTTTTGGAATATAATATATAATGTGCAGTATAGAGCGTTATAAATATGCTAATTTGAATAGTATAAAGTATTATAAATGTGCTGTATTGAGCCTATATATTATCTATTCATAACGTTTTAAAAATGTCCTAAATTGTGCACTATATATTAACTATTCATAAAGCTTTTATAGAAAATATTCATGACGGTTTTTTTATAACGCTTCTAAAAAATATTTATAACACCCGTTTTCATAACGGTTGCTTTGAAAAAAAACGTCATGGTTTGTCATTAATGACGCTTTTTAGCCGTCATTAAAAGGGTTTTTTGTTGTAGTGATGTTTTCCTTCATCACATGCCATGTCACCATGTTTCCTTCTAGTTGTTATATTTTGTTATAGAGTTGCATGTTCATTTTTTTACTATACCATGACGCCTGTTACTTTCTAGTTTAAATTCTCATATGCTATTTTCATGTCTTGCAAATTCTATCATGTCTTGAATAGCTTGTCATATGTGTGTGTGTGCTTGTTCCATTTCTGACTGGAAACCAATATTTTTCAGATAATCGTCTGCTACATTATGCTTTGGACCATTGGAGAATACATGGGTATTGGAAGGCCAACCTAGAAGACTAGTTAAATAGATTAGTTGTTTCATTTTATTTTGTGAGACTTGTAAATTCTTCAAATGTAAATCTTGTAAATGTTGTAATTAATATAGCAATATGAATGAGCAATAAGGTTATATTTTATGTGATTTTGAGCATTGTAGCTAGACAGCGTACTACCGTCGATACAGCAGCGTAGGCTGGACTTGCACACGCATTAAAAGCGGATGCGGGTCGTGACGGTCCTCGACCTTTGGACTTCCTTCCCTCTTATCCCTACCACAGCCCGGACCCTTGTATTTATTCTTCTCTTGGATTTTTGAAACAAATATCTTTGAATGAGATGTAGATGAAGTACCATTGGATTTCCTTCGTATCTCTTCATTCAACACTCTAGTCTTGGAAACTTCAGACTAACCATGCTTTTTGGAGAAGAAGTGATCATGGACACATACGATTTCTCACGAGTCTGACAAAGTATACAACAACCAAAGTTCATGTACCTCATCATCGAACTTTAATCCCATAGATGACAATTGGTCAACCACGCTGTAGAACTCACTCAAGTGATCCATAATGGACGAACCATCCATGTACCTAAGACCCGTCATCTGTCGGATCAGTCTTCTTTACATGCAAGGATTCTAGCTTCTTCCATAATGTCTTTGTGTGCTCAATATTGACAACGTGATTATATGCACAAATAGCATGATATATCCACACACTTGTACATGCTCGAAATTCCAGTCCTCATCAAATTTCTCACTAGACTTCTTGGAAGCAAATACTGGCAAATGCAGCTTCTTGACAAACAAAAAAATCTTTCATCTTGCTCTGCTATTGTGATAATTGGAACCGTTCATGTTAATAATGTGCATTGGATTTACATCCATCTCTTCTACTCAGTTTGACTGCCAATCTCCTGACACCTAGCAACCACAAGCTTTGATACGGCTCTAATATGGGATCGAAATGAGCTACCCTTGTCGCCATCAACTCCTGAGTTTCTTCGATACATGAATGATACTCATCGTACTCCGGGATATTCTCTAGGTAGGTTGGAAACCCATCCAATACCAATAAATGGTGCATGTATCTGTATAATGTCCCATACTCGTATGTGTTTTTATTCATGTAACACATGTGACTATTATTGTAACTATTCGAAAATGTTTGTATCCCTTATACGTATCGTGTCCTTATCCATATCCATATTTTTCAATAGGTTCTAAATAAGTCTATTGCCAATTTAAGAGAAGCTTATCCTTTATGATTTATTCTTTATGGTTTGGAGAGTGTCTTCTTAATTCTTATGCATGATAAGTTGGATGTTAATTAGAATTCTATATGCCAGATCTTTCATGCCAAAAAGCGCTACCAACTTCAGCTGGTCACTAATAAATGGTAATTGTCTCAGGGATTAGGTGTAAAACTTGTTACTTGCCACTCGACTTGTTAAAGCAATCATCTCCAAAGAAGTAAACTTGCATCAATATTGTCCATATCCACAAAAAATAGCAAAATTTCATAAATATAGAGCACTAACTTATACATCAATAGACCAACATGCTAAACTTTGAGATGAAGGATTTGATGTTGTGAAGTAAACATAGTATAGAACGAAAAAAACCAAGCTCATGAGTAATGGAATTAGCTAAGGTATATAATATAGTAGTAGAATTAGTAATAACATGTTTCACAATTGTGAGAACAGTGGTGCCACTATTGAAAGAATCTCGGACACACGATGATGCTTGAGCTCATTTCACAAGTTCTAAGATACGACTACTTCCTCATCTACAAAAGCTAGAGCTGATGAAGAAGATATTCTCGAACATATTTAGCAACATTGTGCCCCCAAGGACCATGGCCTTCAAATATTTAAAAAAAATCATATCTTCTTGGCATCCAAATTCCTAAAACAATGCATAAAAAAGTCCTTAGAGGTGTATAGGAGGGATTTTGGACATGAGAGATATGAGAGGGGATTTTGGAAAAGAAAAAAAGGAAGCAACAAGGGGATTGACCTTATTCAACTCTAGCGTCAATCATTCTGTCGCTAAGGCATCAACTGTAAAAATAGTGACACCATTAGCGACGATATAATTTCTTGGACAAGTCATATAATTGCTTGTATGTCGTTAATGTCGTCACTTTCGCTCAAAATGCCAATGCTATATAATAATATTTTTGTAGTGCTCCTCTTCCATCAGTACCAGAGGTCTATGTAAAGACAACGAAGCTTCAATGAGTTTACTGTAGAGTTTTTGCATCTTGGCAAGCAGAACCATCTCGATGAGACAAAAGGGCAATAAGTATATTGCTTCATGGATATATGGGCTCAAAATGACAATTCAGAATTGAATTAGCGTTTAGTGCATCTCCAATCTGACAGAGGTCAAGAATCAAATATATTACAAGCCGAACGACCGCTATAGAAAGATAACAGTCAAATAGAAAATCGAGGTAGAAATACATTAGAGATGGTCAATACCGATTCAATGGGGGAAGCACCCAAATAGAAGAAGGAGACGGACAAGATGAGGGGAAAGAAACGCAGCAAGACGACTATTCAACCCAACAATCTGTATGTCAATTTCATCCTTGACAAGTGTTTCAAATGCAATCAACCGGGTCACCGCTCGAGTTATTGACCATGGATGAAGTAGTTGGCTTACATATGGCGATAAACGTTAGGCGAGGGGGGCAGACAATAACAACATCAATTGCGGCCTCGATAAATCCGAAGAGAAAGATGCATTCTTTGACATGGTATGGAAGGTCATGTTAACACCAAGATGCGAAGATTCCTTGCAAAGGAACAAACTATTCTGAAGCCTATGTACAATCAATGATAGAAGGTTTGGGGTTGTGGTCGACAACGACAACCGAAAAAACATCATCACCCAACAATTGGTCAAGGATGCATGATTAATGTTAGAGAAGCATCTAAAGCCGTACTCTATTAGATGAGTTTAGGAAGTGCATGTGTCATGGTGATCAAGCAATTTCATATTCTCTTCTCCATAGGAGCTTATATAGACGAGATCTATTGTTTACATGATGATCGGACTCGACATCTGTCATATCTTGCTAGGGTGGTCATGGCAGTTCCATATTGGTGGGGAACACGATGGGCAAGACAACACGTATTGGCTGATGAAGGACATGGCAAAGTACATCTTACGTCTTTGGGGAAGTATTCGAACTAACTTTTACAAGAGGAGGGGAATACATTTGTATCATTAACGGTTGTGGACTTCAAGAAGATCCATGATGTACGTGACTTGGTAATAAAGAGAAACGTAAAGATCGAAAGAGTCAATAGAGGGAGGTTTGATTCCAGCACAGGTACGAATAGTAATCGAGAAGTTTTATAATATTTGTTTATAGGAGCTTCCCTGAAGGCTGTCACTCATGCGTAACAACATATACAACATTGATTTCATTCATGGGCAAGTTTGCCAAAATTCCACTGCCACATAAGTCCATGAAATGATGAGATTTTTGGGGAAAAGATGAAGGACCTGATGTAGAAGGGGCACTTAAGAAAGTTTTGGATGGGTCGAAGAAGAGCACGACAATGGTGAATATAGTAGACCAAATCCATAGAGTTCACCAGGAGGATCTGGAGCGAATATAAAAGTTTAGTGCGAGCCGGTGGAAGTTGCTACAAAAATTCACGTACAAGCACAATAACACAAGAAGTTTGGGATGTTCAAAGTGTTGAGAGGAAAGTTTCATGGAAGGAAAGAAGCCTCAATGAGCTTTGCAGTAACTACCAATGAGACATTGATCCAGACAGCGACAAAGAGAACTCGAGTTGAGTTCTCTATATGACAAGGGGTTTGACGCGAACGCTATTAGGGGTCAAACCTAAATAATGGGTCTCGTTGCGATTCCGATCAAGCCACCCAGAAATTTGGCTGGTGCTCATTTTTGTCCAATTTTGTGCTAGAAAACTAAATATTCTGCTTGAGCCAAATATGAATACTGGTTTGATGCGGCTGAGCATATTTTAGGTTGATTTTGGGTAGATCATTTGGCCTATTTTTAGTATTTGGTTTTTATAATTTATTTAAGTGTCTTTTGGGGTTTAGGTAACGTTTTCTTATAAATAAATAAATTGTATGTAAAAGAGTAAAGATAAGTTGATTAATACAGAATTGCATTGATTTTAAGTTGCTACATGAGAATTTTATTTTTTTGGTTCTCGTTGAGGTTCCAATCCTTGTACTTTGGGTCAATGACTTGGCGATCAATATTTCTTTGCTGGGTCAAATAGGTTATATTTAAAAATAACGAGTAATAAATGCAAGAACATATGATTACCAATAATGGAGTAAACTCTCATTTTGGTCTCTTTGGTATACTATTTTATTTTAAGTTTTATCCTTTTTTTGATTATTTGGAAATTTGATTCAAATACTTATCGGTTTTTATCGACTTGACGATAAAGACAATAAAAAGGAAAACAAATATTGACATCCTTATTCAATTAAATAACTAATTTAATGTTATAATTCAATCAAATAACAAATCGAACGTAAATGCTTATGACATGAACTAGTAGCTCTATAATTTGGCACAGCTATAGCTATTGATTAGGTAAGGAGCTCCGGCCATTTAGAATATATTGATAATTCCCTATGCCAATATCTCGTACAAATATGTCAAGTAATTTATACATAATGTCAGGTATTGACATTGGAGCATCGATACTACATGGAGCTCAAAAAAATATTTAAGGCCCAAATTTATAATAATAAAAATAAATGTAGAATTGGTTGTGTTTGTATGAGAATAGTAAATAAATAAGTCTCGAGGATCAAATGAGATGAATGGATATATATAGATCTATATGTTATCCTTCTTCTTTTTTTATGAAAAAATAATATAAAATCTAGAATCTAGAACTTGGAGGTCCAAATTGAGCATTACTATTCTACAAAATTAGTTACTACATTCTGAATGTATAAATTCTGAGGTTCATGCAATAGCTCATGTGGCTGGGACGAGACCATTCCAATTGAACTTTACTATTCTAGAAAATGACTCTTATGTTCTGAATTTGGAATCTAGAAATTGAAATAAGCCTTACTATTGGTGCTCTTAGGGAATGTCAATCTTGGACATTAGATTTTCAAATTCTTTAACACCGGATGGGTCTATTTATCTATGTCTTGATTAGAAGTAGAAATTAGGCAAGTCCTAGACTAGGAAAAAAATTCTATGTATCGGACTCACAGTATGGCTTCCATGTGAATTGTTAGATTGTATAAGAATATATGTATGCACACATTTCCATACAATTTAATGTGATTGAGGACGAAAGGAGCAGACACATAGACTTAGCTTATAAATTAAGTAAATTGAGTGTTATTAACAGGTTTGTGTGGATTTTAGGTGTTTTTAACAAGCTAAACACAAATCTCAGTTTTTTTGGAGAGACAATGAAAAAATTTGGCAGCATTCCCGATCAATTTTTTGGAGGGACAATGAAGATAGGACCACCATTATTGCCACATAGGATAGAGGATTTCTATGAGGGTTTCTACATATAGAAACCCCTATAGAAATTCTCCATCCTATATCAGCACCACGTAGGATAGAAATTGAGATAAAAGTCATGTAGGATAGAAATAGGGGAGATAGAAACCCCATTAGAGATGCCTTAGAAATCTCCATTAGAGATGGCCTAAAAAGAAGGTATATTTGTATCTTTCCTTTGTACCAATTGATGGGAATGGGGTCTATCCCATTGATGAACTAATATTGATTTGATCCATGAAAATCGGCCATCTATGGTTGGGTTCGGCCATGTAATTAGTCATTTTCCTAGGTACAGTTTTTTGTAACATGATTCAATTTTGGGATACTGGTTCAAAATAGTTGTAGTCATTATTTTGGCTCGGTCTTCAATACAAAAGTTGTAGAGAAAAGATTTGTCTTTAATTCAGGCTTTGAATTATATAATTTGAAGGTGAATTGAAGAAGTTATGGCTATCCAAAGTGGCCTTCCTGTTCATATTCTGCATGCATGCAACATTGATATTTTGTCTTTCTTCATATGCATTGGGAGACAGAAGGGCTGACATTAGAAGATGGAAGGGTTGACCTTTAGACTTCTCCAAGCATAAAAAGTGGTGTATCCAAGAGACACATCCTCCCTATAAACAGAGGGGAGAGGGTGAAGAAGTATAACACAACACACAATAAGAACAACAAGGTTCTTTGTAATCCTCTCACTAACATTGTTGTAGTCCACCTCAAATGAGTTGTGTGTGAGAAAGAGATCCTCAAGCTAACTTGTACCAGTTTGAGAGAGTCGCCTTTTGTAATCTTCCATTTTATTTTAATGAAAACGGTAAAGAAGGACGGGAGGACGTAGGCTCAAATTGGACCGAACCTCGGTAAATCTTGTGTGTGCAATATCTCTATTTTCTCTTCACTTCCATTTTATTTTTCTTCTCATCTCATCATAAAGATGGAAAATGTCTTATTTTTTCCAACAGTGATCAGAGCACATGTTGCTAATCTTCTTGTATTGAGATAGAGACCCCCATCGGCGACATTCGAATGATCAGTTTGAATGGCCGCAATTGGGTGATATGGAAGAAAAAGATGATGGACCTTCTTTATTGCAAGGATCTCTACACAGCGGTTGAAGGTGAATCCTCCAAGCCGGAGACCATGACGGTGGAAGATTAGAAGAAGCTCGACCAGAAGACCATCGGCACCATTTGACAATGGGTGGATGACACTGTATTCCACCATATGTCAAATGAGACTTCAACAAACATCTTGTGGAAGAAACTTAAAGATTTATGTGAGAGGAAGGCTATTAAGACTGCTGGTAACAAACTTTTTTTTTTATTCGAAAGCTTGTCAATCTCAAGTTCAAGGAAGGTGATTACATATCTGAATATCTAAATGAAATTCAAAGTAGTGTAAATCAGCTTGCATCCATGAAGATTGTGTTGGACGACTTCAAGCCCTTCTTTTGCTTAGCTCGTTGTCAAATAGTTGGGAGACTTTGGTGGTATCTCTTAGTAACTCTGCACCTGACAGAATTGTATCCATGAACCAATTTACAAGCAGTCTTTTGAATGAAAAAAATACGAAGAAAGTCATCCAGATCCTCCAAGTCTCATGCCTTTGTTATCAAGAATAGGGGGAGGAGCAAAAGCCGACAGACTCAGAACCGAGACAAGTCAAGAGAAAAATTAAAGTCTAGGAAGGACATCAGTTGATATCACTGAGGTAATAGTGGACGCATAAAATAGAAATGTCGCAAGCTTAAGCGAGAATAAAAGAATGAAGTACCAATGAAAAGTAAAAAAGAATGAAAGTGCAGCCGTCAGTGACATTAAAATTATGTTTTTTTTGGCATGTGAAGAAGACTATGTAAATCTTACTTGCCAAGACTCGGAATGGATGATTGATTCTGTATGCACACAATTTCCATGCAATTTAATGTGATTGAGGACGAAAGGAGCATGACACATAAACTTAGCTTATAAAGGCTAGTTATAAGGGCACTTCACTTCTTACTCAGGGCTAGCCCAGGATTGGGGCTAGCCCAGGTTTGAGAAAAAATTACTCAGGACAATCCATTTTTACTTAGGGCTGCCCCCAAACCCACACCCCCCAAATCCAATTTTCTTCCTTCATTTTAACCTTTCACTCTCTCTCTTCCCAAAACCTCTCAAACCCTGCACATTCTTCTTCTCCACCATCTCCATTTTCTCCATCTCCAACAAAACCCTAGATTCCTTTCCAATCTTGTTCCCAATTTCAGAGATGGCACTCAAAGGCTCCTTACAAACAATTATTGGAAAAAATTGAAGAAATTATTCTATTCGGTTGATATTGTTATTTTTGGAAAAAAAAATTGGAAGAAATTATTCCTAATCCTAAGACTCTTAAAATAGATTGGAAAAAAAATTACTGTATGGAGAAGATGGAGTTTAGGGTTGCCATGATATTATTGTATATAGAAAATTACCTAGTGGTAGAACAAAAATTATATGTATACAAAAAATTATTCCAGCTGCCAAAAATTTTCCTAGGACTGCCAAATTTTTTGCTAGTCCTGCATAGGACTACCAAACATTTTGGTAGTCCTAAAATGGACTTGCTGTATAGTATGACTGCCAAAAATTTTGGCAGTCCTAGCAGTTTACAAAAAATTTCTAGCAGTTTGTCAGTTCTGCAAACTGCTAGGACTGCTAAAATTTTTGACACTACTGCTAAATTTTTTGGCAGTCCTTACGTGCACTAACATGACTTCCCGTGCCTGAAGAATGAGCAGCTTTCTTTGATCCTTTGGTTTTAAGAGAATATTTTGACGAATCTGAGAATTAGTTTATTGCTCCATGTCTTCGCACAGTTTGATATTTATTCGTGGTAATGATGACGACTATGCATTTAGGGGTTGTTTGGATAGAGGTAACTTTTTGAAAGTGTAAAAGTGGCACTTGCAGCAAGTTCAGTTTCAGTGGACTTGCAACAAGTGGTACTTTCCAAAATATGTTTGGATATAGTATTTTTTGTCTCCTGCAAGTGGAAGAAAAATGAGTTTCTTGTTTGGATGGTTGTTGAAAGTGGAGAAAAGGGAGTTGAATTGTTTGGATATTGTTAAAAATGGATGTCGGAATTGGAGATATAGTAAACCATAATTAATTTAATTACCACAATTAAATGATAAAAAATATATTAACTATCATAATTAAATTAATTACCATAAAAATTACTGAATATTAATTAAAAAGTGATAAATAATTTAACTACTATTTTTTTTATCTCCTCCATCGATTCATCTTCTTCTCCATTCTTCCTCTTCTTCTTCTTTCTTCTTTTTCTTCTTAATAATGTGCTCAGTATAAAAAAATATCCTAAAAAAATGTCTCCTACAAGTGATGAGAACATTATAAAAAACATCAATCAAAAATCCAAAAAAAAAAAATACACTAAATAATTCCCAAAAAAATGCACTAAGAAAATCTCCGGACCCCTTCACATCTCTCTTCACTCTCTCGGCGGAGGAGATGTCGGGAGCACAGGCGCCTTGAGGAAGAAGACGAGTCCCTCTCCACCCTCCTCCGTCCGGATCCGACGAGGACGAGGCTGCAGATCTATCCTCCACCAGCCTCGTCTCCACCGTCAAGGACGCCCGTGGCCGCGTGGCTCGTCGAGCTCGTCACTGGTGGCCGCCTCCGAGTACTTGGACGCCAGCGCCACCTCGTCGCCTCTGAGTACTTAGGCGCCAGCGCCACCTCGACTTCCGCAGACACTCGCGTCAGTGCTCACTGGCCGACGGCGGACCAGGGTGGCAAGAAGCCCTGGCCTCGAGCCTCCTCTCGCTCTCGCTCTCGCTCTCGCTCTCGCTCTCGCTCTCGTCCTCTTCACTTGCAGTGCTTTTTTGAGGTAGCTGATAGAGGAAGAAAATGCGGGGGACAACAACTCTGCTCTATCAGAGATTAACAGTTACATTTCAGTTACAGCGTCCAACCAAACGCTACAGCTGTGTTCACTTTTAGTGAACAGTGGCAGAAGGTGGCCACTTGCTGCACAACTACTGCCTTCCAAACAGCCCCCTACTGGGAAAGATTAAAAGGCCTCTTGCATTTGTGTAGATGAGGGAAATAATCGAGATATATTTAGACTTTTGGCAAAGTAGTGGAGAACCGTATTGTACAAATGAGGAAAGAAGTTAAACCATGTTTTGGAGTACTTATGGGCGTGTAGAGGAAAACGTCTTCCTTCCGCAACTGAAATGAGTTAGTCCAGAAGAGGTTTACGGAAATGTGTACTGCTACAATATATTGTTGGAAGCTTATCGTTGTATAGTAGAACTTTTAGATAGTATTTTGTGTAGCATGTTTTGACAGGTTAATTTTGTTGGGAAAGAAGCGCAGAAACCTTTTCCCAAACCGGAGAGTACCTGCGAGAGGACCGAGCAAACAACGCACGAACCCAAAAACAAGCACACAAAAACAACCACGCAGACACAGAGAATTTTTGACGTGGAAATCCTTGCGGGAAAAACCACGGGACGATCGGAGTCCAACCCTGAGAAGCCTCCACTAATGGAATAGAAGAATTACACCCTCTACAAACTCCTCCCGATCCAAATCGGATCCCCACAACACTCAGAGACAAGAACAATGATCACAAGGCTACGAAGAACGAGAACGACGAGTAGAGATTACCCGAAACACGATCTCCTTCGAAAACGACCTTCGATCCTCCGTCTTCTTCTCCGAAGTTGCAATGGCACTCTTGCCTCCTTCTCTCTCAAACTTGTGTTGTCCAATGCGATAATACGATAATGAATTAGGGTTGAGAAAACTCAATATATCTCCCTAATCCCGCAACCAACCTGGACCGTTGGATTAGATCCAATGATGAAAACTCATCCAAAAAATCGCTTCAGCCCCCGACGACACAGAGTTCGGCCAGAACTCTGTGTGGGGCAACCAGCACCTACTGGCCAAACCCTGGAACGGCCAGACCGAGTTCGGCCCGAACTCGCCATGGGACCGAGTTCGGCCCGAACTCGGATCCCCTGCTTCCAGCAGCTCCAGCAGCAACAGCAGCAACTCCGTCGCCTACTTCCCGAGCTCCTCCGATATCGGACGGCGCTCGTCGCACTCCGGGGTCTTCTCCACATAGGTTGGGAACCCCACCCACTCCAACAAATCTCCCCCTTCACAACTATGGGGAGGACGTCGTCATCCCGACGACCTGCCTGCAGTACTCAAACTTCCCTCTTGGTAGAATCTTCGTGAACATATCAGCTCCGTTGTCATCTGTATGCACCTTCTCAAGCTCTGCGTCCTTCTTCTCAACCACATCCCGTATCCAATGATACCGGGTCTCGATGTGCTTGGACCGGCTATGAAACGTCTGATTCTTCACAAGATGGATAGCACTCTGACTGTCGCAAAGCAAAGTATACTGCTCTTGCTTCAGTCCCATTTCCTGCAACAGCTTCTTCATCCACAACAGCTCCTTGCAAGCCTCCGTCGCCGCAATGTACTCTGCCTCTGTCGTCGACAAGGCAACACACTTCTGCAACCGCGACTGCCACGATACTGCTCCTCCCGCAAACATCATCACGTAGCCCGAAGTCGATCGCCTCGTGTCTACATCTCCAGCCATATCAGCGTCGGTATACCCAACCAGCTTCGGCTCGTCACCACCAAAGGAAAGTCTCCAACCAGCAGTGCCCTGAAAATATCGTAGAATCCACTTGACCGCACTCCAGTGTACCCTTCCAGGATTCGAAAGATACCTGCTAACCGTACCAACTGCATGAGCAATATCTGGCCTCGTACACACCATGGCATACATAAGGCTTCCCACAGCTGAAGCATATGGAACCCGCTCCATATCTTCCTTTTCGTCCTCGGTAGATGGACACTGCTCCTCAGTGAACTTAAAGTGAGCCGCGAGGGGGGAACTCACTTTCTTCGACCCGTCCATCCCGAAACGCTGAAGTACCCGGTGAATGTACTTCTTTTGGGACAAGTGTAGCAGCTTGGACTCTCTCTCTCGGCTGATCTCCATCCCAAGAATAGTCTTCGCTGCGCCCAAATCCTTCATAGAGAAGGCCGCGCCCAGCTGGCGCTTCAACTCCGCTATCCTAGTGGCATTCCGACCCACTAATAGCATATCATCAACATAGAGCAATAAGATGATAAAATCATCATCGGCAAAATACCTCACAAATGCACAATGGTCCGACGTCGTCCGTGCATAACCATGCTCCCCCATAAACGACTCGAACTTTCTGTACCACTGCCTCGGAGCCTGCTTCAGACCATACAAGCTCTTCTTCAACCGGCAGACCAAATGTGACTTGCCCTTCTCACAGAATCCCTCCGGCTGCTCCATGTACAACTCCTCCTCAAGATCACCGTGGAGGAATGCCGTCTTCACGTCCATCTGCTCGACCTCCAAGTCGAAACTGGCTGCTAATGCTAGCACCACCCGAATAGACGAATGCTTGACGACAGACAAAAAGATTTCATCATAATCCACGCCTTTCCACTGACCGTAGCCCTTGACTACCAGCCTCGCTTTGTATCGAGGGCGATTAGCATCATCCGTCTGCTTCACTCTGAACACCCATCGATTCTTCAAAGCCTTCTTGCCCTTTGGCAACCGCACCAGATCATAAGTGGAATTGGTGTGCAAGGAACTCATCTCCTCCTGCATAGCCACCATCCACTCCTGCCTGTGTTCGTCTTCCATAGCCTCTGCGAAACTTTCGGGCTCTCCCCCGTCAGTCAGTAGCACATACTCATCCGGCGAGTATCTCGTAGATGGTCGACGATCCCTGTTGCTCCTTCTCAGTGGAGCCACTGGTGCTGGCTGTATACCGACAGCCTCCTCCCCTTCAGGAACTACCTCTCCGGCATGCTCATCCTCCTGAGGGACACCCTGACCACCATCAGCAGGCTGATGATCAAGGTTGGGAGCAACTCCATGTACCGGCTCCCCCATAACTGGATCCTCTGCGATGTCCTCTGGAAACTGCTCGAAGCGAAATGACTCTAACTCAGGCAATTCCTCAGCCTCAGAAGGCGTCTTGGAATCCTGAGTGTTGGTCATGGTCTGATCCTCGACGAACACCACGTCCCTGCTTCTGTAGAGCTTTCCTTCCACTGGGTCGTAGAGTCTATAGCCAAACTCATCCCGACCATAGCCGACAAAGACGCATCGCCTCGTCTTCGGCTCAAGTTTGGTCCTCTCGTCCTTCGGTACATGCACGAAGGCTTTACAACCAAACGCCCGCAGGTGATTGTATGACGGCTCTTTGCCGTACCATACTTTGTCAGGCACATCACCCTGCAAAGGAGCACTAGGAGACAAATTAATAATATAAGCAGCTGTGAGAAGAGCCTCACCCCAATAACTGCCCGACAAATTTGCTTCTGACAGCAAACACCGCACCCTCTCCATCAGTGTCCTGTTCATGCGCTCCGCTACACAATTGAGCTGAGGTGTCTTTGGCGGAGTCTTCTGGTGTCGTATCCCTTGCTCTCTGCAATACGCATCAAAGGGACCGATGTATTCGCCGCCATTGTCGGACCGAACACACAACAACTTCTTGCCCGTCTCCCTTTCAACGGAGGCCTGAAACTCCTTGAAAGTAGGCAGCACCTGATCCTTGGTCTTTAAGGCATAGACCCAAACCTTCCTGGAACAGTCATCAATGAAAGTCACAAAGTAAGAAGCACCACCAAGAGATTTTACCTTCATAGGACCGCAGACATCCGAGTGAATCAACTCGAGCAACGCCGGCTTCCTCGAACTTGGGTGACTCTGGAAAGACACCCTACTTTGCTTCCCAGCCAAACAGTGCGTGCATTTCTCCAACTTTGTAGACTTGAGCCCCGGAATCACTTTCCTGTTCACCAAGTAGCTCATCCCCTTCTCGCTGATATGGCCGAGCCGCCTGTGCCACAACTCGGTAGACGCGTCACTGACTGCGTTCACCTCCTGTGCCCCCTCTGCGCTCCCCTCCATATAGTAGAGACCGGACTTCTTGCTTCCTCTGGCAATCACCATCGAACCTCTGGAAAGCTTCCATGACTATTCCCGAAGAGACTGAAGAATTCCTCGTCATCCAACCTTCCAACCGACACCAGGTTGAAACGGATATCAGGGACATGACGAACATCCTTGAGAACAAGAACCGCACCCGTCTTCGTTCTCAAATGCACATCTCCAATGGCAACCGCCTTCGACACATCTCCGTTGCCCATCTTCAACACGCCACAGTCGCCTGTCGTGTAAGTGGCAAACAGTGCCCTATTGTGAGATACATGTGCTGAAGCCCCTGAGTCCACCAGCCAAGAATTGTCATCGCAGGCGAGGTTAGTAATGACCTCATCACCTACGACGATCACATCGCCTCCATGTACCGAGGCCGCCGCTGTAGTGTTCTCTTCTTGCTTCCCCTTGTCGCCCTTCTTCTCCTTCTTCCAAGCGAAACAATTCCGCTTGATATGGCCCTTCTTACCGCAATGATAACACTCTGAGTCCTCGTACCGACCCTTGGACTTCCCCCTGCTCTTGTCTCTGCCACCACCTGGACCCCTGCTTTTGCCCCTTCCGCGGCTCTCTGAAACAAGTGCCTCTGAGTGGTGGGATGTGGATGAAGTGCCCTGAGAACGTCTCCGCATCTCTTCATTCAACACCCCGCTCTTGGCAAACTCCAGACTGACCACGCCCTCTGGAGCAGAAGCGATCATAGATACTCGTACGGTCTCCCACGAGTCTGGCAAGGTACACAGCAGCCACAGTCCCTGAACTTCGTCGTCGAACTTGACTCCCATAGAAGATAGCTGGTCAACCACGCCCTGAAAATCACTCAAGTGATCCGTAATAGACGCCCCATCCTTGTACCGCAGACCCATCATCGTTCGGATCAGGAACAACTTGTTTACCCCGGTCTTCTTCGCATACAAGGATTCCAGCTTATCCCACAACGTCTTCGCGTGCTCAATATTGGCAACGTGGTTGTACACGTTCTCATCAACAAACTGCCGTATGTACCCACACACCTGTATGTGCTCGAACTTCCAGTCCTCCTCGGATTTATCACTGGGCCTCTCGGATGCAAACACAGGTAGATGCAGCTTCTTGACAAATAGCAAATCCTTCATCTTGCTCTGCCAATAATGATAGTTTGTGCCATTAAGGTTCACCATGCGCACCGGCTTCGCGTCCATCTCTCCTCTCTGGTTCCTCTGTCAACTCCTGACACCCTTTGAACCTGGCTCTGATACCACTCTGTTGGGAAAGAAGCGCGGAAACCTTTCCCCAAATCGGAGAGTACCTGCGAGAGGACCGAGCAAACAACGCACGAACCCAAAAACAAGCACACAAAAACAACCACGCAGACACAGAGAATTTTTGACGTGGAAACCCTTGCGGGAAAAACCACGGGACGATCGGAGTCCAACCCTGAGAAGCCTCCACTAATGGAATAGAAGAATTACACCCTCTACAAACTCCTCCCGATCCAAACCGGAGAGTACCTGCGAGAGGACCGAGCAAACAACGCACGAACCCAAAAACAAGCACACAAAAACAACCACGCAGACACAGAGAATTTTTGACGTGGAAACCCTTGCGGGAAAAACCACGGGACGATCGGAGTCCAACCCTGAGAAGCCTCCACTAATGGAATAGAAGAATTACACCCTCTACAAACTCCTCCCGATCCAAATCGGATCCCCACAACACTCAGAGACAAGAACAATGATCACAAGGCTACGAAGAACGAGAACGACGAGTAGAGATTACCCGAAACACGATCTCCTTCGAAAACGACCTTCGATCCTCCGTCTTCTTCTCCGAAGTTGCAATGTCACTCTTGCCTCCTTCTCTCTCAAACTTGTGTTGTCCAATGCGATAATACGATAATGAATTAGGGTTGAGAAAACTCAATATATCTCCCTAATCCCGCAACCAACCTGGACCGTTGGATTAGATCCAATGATGAAAACTCATCCAAAAAATCGCTTCAGCCCCCGACGACACAGAGTTCGGCCAGAACTCTGTGTGGGGCAACCAGCACCTACTGGCCAAACCCTGGAACGGCCAGACCGAGTTCGGCCCGAACTCGCCATGGGACCGAGTTCGGCCCGAACTCGGATCCCCTGCTTCCAGCAGCTCCAGCAGCAACAGCAGCAACTCCGTCGCCTACTTCCCGAGCTCCTCCGATATCGACGGCGCTCGTCGCACTCCGGGGTCTTCTCCACATAGGTTGGGAACCCCACCCACTCCAACAAATTTGATGTGGTAAGAGAAGCAGTATTCACTTTTCTACTATCAGAGTGACAGAGTGAACTACTATTGTAATTTGCTTGACATCAGCTTATGCATTTCATATATTAATGTAATTTGCCAATTTGCCAATTTGCTTGACATCAGAGTGAACTACTATTGTAATTTGCCAATTTGTTTGACATCAGCTCATGCATTTCATATATTAATGTCTTTACTAAGCAAGCTTGGAGAAATAATTTTTGGGACTGCCAAAATTTTTGGCAGTTCTAACAGAACCTAGAACTGTCAAAAATTTGGCAGTCCTAAACTGCAGTTTAGGACTGCCAAAATTTTGACAGTCCTACATGCTGCTAGGACTGACAAATTTTTTGGCAGTCCTAAAATGGACTGATTGTACATGCTACATGTTCAATGGTTTATGAAGACTGTCAATTTTTTTGACATATTTTCAATTGGTAGGACTGTAAATTTTTTTGACAGTCCATCATAGTCTCCGTCGCGATTGTGGACGAACTTTGAAGTTCCTAACCATAAAATAGGTTCAAAATTTCAAAAATCTGTTTAGAATGAATATTAAATCAAATTTTAGTTACTAGAAGATGAAATTTAGGCATGAACATGGATTGAGAAAAATTTGGAATAAAAAATGTTTAGAATTTTGGGAAGAAGAAGGAAAGAAGAAGACAAAAGAAAAGAAAAAAAAAGTAATTTTTTAAGTGCCAAACTTGTAAATAAAAAAAATAGGCTAGTCTTATAATTTGCTCTTATAAATTAAGTAAATTGAGTGCTGCTAAAAGGTCTGTGGAAATGTCTTATCCTTCTCTCTCTCTCGTCTTGCCGTCGAACCCCATTCCACCCTCCATATCTCACTACAACAGTGTCATCAGACGCCACATCCAATCCCACCACCCACACCTCGCACTGCTAACATTCCACCACACGCTGCTGCTGCGTTCTGCTCCTGTTCCTGACGAGTTCACGTTCCCTCTGCTCTTCAAAGCCTGCGCTACGCTCTCCGCCCTCCGCGAGGGCGCCCAGATCCACTGCCTGCTCCTCAAGTCTCCGTCCATACAAACAAATAACATCTACATTCTCACCTCGCTCCTCAACATGTACCTAAGTTGCGGTGAGCTCGACGACGCACGCCTCCTGTTCGAAACTATGCCCGACAAGAATGTCGTCGCGTGGAACTCGATGGTGTCCGGGCTTGCGAAGTCGGGAGACATGGCCTCGGCTCGCGGCTTCTTCGACAGGATGCCCATCACCAAGAACATCGTGTCTTGGAATGCCTTGCTTGCCGGCTACGTACGAGCAGGCATGTGGCACGAGGCTCTCAAGCTCTTTGTCGAATTGCTCCGAGTTCCCGGCTTGGACCCCAACGAGCCGACGATGGCGAGCCTCGTCTCCGCAATATCCCAGCCGGGTCTCCTTGATCTGGCAAGAAAGGCACATGGGTACGTCGTCCGCAAGGGCTTCTCCCTTGACGGTGCGCTTGGCGTCTCACTGATCGCTATGTACACCAAGTGTGGTAGCATTGGTGGTGCTTACAAAGTGTTTGTATCGGTTCCTGCTAAGAATGTTGGGCATTGGACTTGTATGATCGGAGGCCTCGCGGCTCATGGCCTTGCTGAGAGTGCTCTTCGGCTCTTCTCGGAGATGCTGAGCGACGGTGTCAGGCCTAACTACGTAACATTCATTGGCGTTCTCAATGCCTGTAGCCACGAAGGCTTAGCCGAAGAAGGATCGAAGTATTTCCACCTTATGAGCGAGAGCTTCGACATAGAACCTGGAGTCCAGCACTATGGTTGCTTGGTCGATTTGCTCGGGCGGTTAGGACGCTTAGAAGAAGCAATGGAGCTTATTAGCAACTTACGTACAGAACCTGGATTCGTGGTGTGGAGCACATTGCTATCTGCGTGCAGGAAACACGGGAATGTTGAGATTGCAGAGGTTGCAGCGAAGAAGTTGTTCGAGCTCGAACCGGAGAATGGGAGCAGCTATGTTATGCTATCTAGTCTTTACGCGGAAACGGGGAGACTGGAGGAGTACAGGAGGATAAGGAAGACGATGGACGAGAGGGGGGCAGTGAAGGTTACTGGATGCAGTTGGATCGAAGTAGACGGAAAAGTTCATCAGTTTGTTGCAGAAGATATGTTTCATGTGAGTACTCAGGAGATCTATCACACTTTGAGTGACTTGAAGAGTAACATGAGATGTGCTGAATTTGTATGAGACATGGAGATTGGTTTCAAGAAATGGTAACAGCGAATGCAATATAGTGTGGATATGAGAGTTATTTTTAGCGAGAAAAAATAATTAGTTAATTTGTATTAAACTAGTTATCCCGGACACTCCTTGATAATTCAGTTTTTGAAATTGCTTCTCATTTATACCCTTTAATAATATCTGTATTAATATTTTTATTAGTTTTAAGATGACGTGTTATATTTGTGGTCATTTGATATACCTCCTATTTTTTAATCGTCACCCTTCTTTATTCTTTTATGTATTGGCGGGAAACACCACATCGCTTTATTATATAGATTATTATCATTTTCTTTTACAAACTTTTATATTTATCATTCATGTCAGCATATGCTAAGAGGTCTTTATTTAAATTGTTGGACTTCAGTGTAGCAAAATATGCCAAAGGCAATACAGAAATTTGAGTTTCTTGAAAAGTCATGTAAGTAAAAGTGTTGTAAGCTATGTTACCATCGACAGTTCTGTATTTGAGAGTACACTGAGTAGAAATGCATTTCTTCATACACGATATAAACAATTCCTCTATTAATTGTGTCGTCTATAGAAAAAAAAAAAATCTAAACCGACCATTTATGAAAACCGACCAGTTTTGGGGTGTTTGGTTTGTAATTGGGTATATAAGTGGCATGTTCATTGGATTGGTTCAACTTTTATGCCCGAAATTTTGTTTAAATTTGATTTTTTTTTATTTCAAGAAATTCAATTTGGGAAAACTTATTTATTTTCTAGAGAATTTGGGTTTATTTGGTGTTCTTCTTTATTGCAAATTTAGGTGTTTGGTTTGGAATTGTGCATATAAGTGGCATTTTCATTGGATTGGTTCAGCTTTAATGCTAGGAATTTTGTTTAAATTAGGGGAAGTTTTTACTTCCTTGAGGAACCAGGGTTTTGGGTTTTTCTTTTTGAGTTATATTCTTGTGGAAATTGATTTCTTTATGGTTGTGTACATGTTGGTTTATCTTTTCATGCCAGAAGTTAGGCTTAAATGTACGAAGTAGGGTTTTATTTGTTTTGTTGTTTAGGACACACCAAAATAGGTGTTGTGGCCATATTACTGTGTCTGTACTGCTTTGTATCATATTTGTTTGTATGGTTTCCTTTGTATTGTTTCGGTTTTCATGCCAGAAATAAATGGCGAGAATTCCATCCTGTTTATTTTAGCATATTCTTATGTAATAATAAAATTGGGGTTTAAATTAGCTCTCTTTTCTGGTTGGTTTAGCTTTCATGCCAAAAATAAAGGAGGGAAGAACTGTTCAAATTGACAGCCTCTCTGTGACTTTGGAAATGTGGGGGAGACCCAGCTGGTAATTTATATTAATTCCATATTTATTTTTTAATTAGTACTGGAGTAGGTCAGATCTCAAGCATGAAAAACGATTTTTTGAATGTTTTTTTATAATAGTAGGAATCAGAGCAGGATGTAAGAGAAGCCAATGACCAGATGAATCATTCTACATGTGAAGTAGAAAACACTAGGTTGATATATTTCCTTTAATTTAATCACAATCTTCAATCACTTCTTTGCAATTAGTGCGAAAGGTTTGCGTAATCTTACCTCATGCTTAGCTTTGGTAGATAAGCAATTCATTCTCACCCTTCAATGTGCTTGGAACAGGAAGTAGAGCTTCTTGTATCAGCCGCAGAGATGGTTACGAAGTTCCATTCGAGGACTAGAGATATACAACTCTCTCATGCGTGTATATCTTTCAACACCTTTATGAATGAATGATGTTGTCTGACTTTAAAGGATCTAATCAATCCTTTAAGTACAACCAAGTGATTGCATATTATTCTCTGTGCACAATATTTATTGATTTTAGGTGTCTTCTACACAGCTGCTCGTGAATGCATGGACAGTTCTCTACAAGTGTTTTGTTGGAATTTAACACCTTATATGGTACTGCCACTTTTTCTTCTTCCTCCCTTGTATCTTCTGGAACTTCTTACAACCGGAATTTGAATTTAACAAACCTCTTGTAATTTTCTATACCGGAATGTCTCATGTTGGTTACTTTTAAACGAAATGTCTATGCGCAATCTTTTGAGGAAACTCACCTCTTGTTTTATGATAAGAGTTCAAATTGGAATATATTGTTATTTTCGAAACAGATCTAGATGGAGAGACGATCAGAAACTAGATATTTTCAGCTAAGACTAGTTCTCTAATTTCCTTAAAGGAGATCGGAAGCTAGAGATTTTCAGCTAAGACTAGCTCTCTAATTTCCTTTAAAGGAGTTCGAAAACTAGAGATTTGAGATTTTCAGCTAAAATTAGCTCTCTAATTTTCTTAAAGTATTTCAGAGATTCCTGCAAACGAGTTTGCTCTCCAAAAGTACCTGAAGCCACACAGAACAAGTAGAAGAATAAAGATGGAAGAGAGGAAGGCAACTATGCTGGGGTGATGAAGATCACCGTTGCTCAAAGCAAGATTCGCCTTTATATGATCCGCTTCCAGGAACCAGTAAGTTTTCAAAGAACTTCTGGAACGCTCGTTAGTCAACTTTTTGTGACTTGAACGGGCTCCCTTTTCTCTCTTCTTTTGGTGTATCTTAGAAAGGAGGCCACGGGGCTCTATTTATAGAGTGGAGTGAGACTTAATTTCTCCTATCCGATGTGGGACTAAAATACCAATACTCAAAAATAGAGTTTGATATTTTAGTTCACCCCACAATCAGCATAGTCGAGTGCCAGTCCACGCCTACCCCCCGAACACACGCTTGTGCATGCACAAGGCATCCTGGAGTCCGTGTTCGAGTCCGATTCCGAACGACAAAAATCAACTTGTCTCCTTGTTGGAATTAATCATTTTTTCTTCTAGGAAAATATTCCCACATGGCATACACTTGTGCGCCACCACACCTCATGTGCACACCTCAACACAAGCAATGCATTATATTGAAATACTCACCATTTGGTGTAGCCGATGTGGGACTATCTTTCCTAGTCTAAAGGCAAAAATACTAACAATTCCCAACATATCTCAATATATGGGTTGAGCGTTCCCCATAGTGACCGCCTATCATGCATTAGGAGAGATGTCGCTATGACTTGAATCTTCCCGCATGGGTTAAATAACAGCATGATACAAGAATAGTCATAAGCCTTGAATTTTGCACCATAACTGCAATTCTTTCCACTCACATAATGATGTCAACTGTGCTTCTGGCTACACACTAAAGGCCCTGTGCCAGCCTAGTTTCGATGTATGTATATTGGGTGTCTACAAGATTTCTCTCAAGAGACGGCCTATATCTCTATTCATACACTCTAGGTGAGTTCTTTTAAAGAGTCTTGACATGAATCCTTTCGCTTCCTTGCGGTACTACGTCGTTATGACATGGCCCAAAGTCGAGGCTGTAGGAACGAATTATAAAACGTAATACTCTAGAGGGGGTAAATAGAGCAGGCAGCGAAAAATTAGCTATTTAAAAAGTTAGCAACAAGATCACAGAATATATATATCACAAGTATGTAAATGAAAAACAGAGATCATAAAACAAACGCAAACACGGCGATGTAAACTGGTTTCCCTCTTGTGAGTACTATTCCAGTCAGAAGAACTCTAGCTTCCAGTTGAATCCACTATGAAAAAATACCGCAAGTTTTCATACGAAGTCCTTGCAACTTCTACAACGCGAGGTTTGATCCGAAGTACTCGACCAACTTCAATTGTGAAGTGTCTTTCTTCAATCAAGTCTCTGATTACAATCTCTCTGAAACTTCTACACCGTATCGTTCTGGCAAATCATCTAGAGGATTGTAACTGGCTTGGGATTTGAAAATGAAAGCTTTAGAACACTTTGAAAAAAATGTAGTAAGCTTAGAAAGAAGAGAGAAGAGAGGTGTGTTGAAATGAGGGAAATTCTTCTCTATTTATAGTTTTTTCAAATGTAAAATTCGGACAGAATTCGGGCAGAATTCGGACAGAATTCTTTGAGAAAATATCGACAGATAGCCGTTGCATCCATAACTGCTGGATGACCAAGTTCAAAAATCAAACGACACCAAACGAATTCGGGCAGAATTCGGGCCGAACTCGGGTCGAATTCCCTTGGGGACCAAAGTATGATATTTTTGGAAATTTTTGTGAATCTGATTTTGGGTTTTGGGTTTTTGAAAAGTTTTAGTAGTTATGAACTTTTTTTAAATGAGCTATTTTCAAAACATAGGATATTTTAAAAATATTTTGGGATAGCCTATTTGCCAGTACGACTCGGTGTACAAAATGGCTTCAGTCTTGAACAGAATGGTAGAAGTTCTCAGCAATCGTCCAAGTAGCCCTTATATCGAGATATGTAGCTCCCCTTCCCGAAAAATTTTGAAATATTTTTATTTATTTATTTGATTTAAATGGGGATTTTACGATTTTTATAAATGATTATTTAGTTAATTATTATGGTAGATGATTTTTAATCATGATTAAATTTGGAGTACCAAACGACTAGGAATCATGGCACGGATAGTGTAGTGGCGTGCCTTGACTAGTGTATTATCCATGCCAAGGAAGACTCAGCCATAGGTGTGCTCTAACTAGAAAAACTAAGCCAAGTTGCGACTTAACCCGTACCGAAGTTTTATTTATTATTTAATTATATTATTGAGTTTTCGAGAACCCGGTTGTACCGAACCTATCCAGAATAAGTCCAAGTCAAATCCAAGCCCAGGTAGGCACGAAATGGGACCAAACACGACCTTGTAGACATGTTTGGTAAATGCAAATTTTTTTGTATATATAATTAGGAATTGACAATTATTTTCTAAATATTGTTATAGATAGGTTATAGGTATTATTATTACTATTAAATAGGGCTTTACAGAATTTATATGATCTTCTGGAGCCATATAAGTAGGGTGTATGTTACAGCCATCAGAAACGAGTTTTGAGCTATTTTAAATTGTTATTAGGATTTTATTTTAATATTACTTTGTTTTTATTAAATGATAATGATTTATATTTATTAAGTCATTTACTTTATAAATGATATGTATATATATGTGTATATAGATTATATAAGGGAATACATGTATTTATAAATATTATATATGAGTGTATTGGTATGTATATATAAAATAGTGTATATGTGTGTATATAAGTATATGTGTGTATGCGTATATAAATATGTGTACGTGTATATAGATAAATATTAAGTATGTGTATGGATATATAAATATATATTATATAGGTATATGTGTGCAAGTATATATATAAATATATATAGGCGTATATGTGTGTATATAGAAATATAAATATATATGTGTATATATATATATATATATATATATATATATATATATATATATATATATATATATATATATATATATATAAGTATTAATTGTTAAAAAGAAATAGAAAGAGAAAAAGAAAAACGAAAAGAAGTGAACCATCAGCCCAGGCCACAAGGCCCGAGCCCCTCCCAGCAAGCCGGCCCATAGAAATCCCACACCCCAAGCCGAGCAGATCACAGCCCCCCGATTCAGTTTATAACAGAGGCTATATACGCGAACTGAGAACAGAGAGAAGGATGTACGAGAGGCCGAGGGGGGATTCAACGAAACCCTAACACAATGGCGCGCCACCGCCAGGGCGGCGATCGGTCGGCCACCGGCGGCCGACAGCGCGCTCGCACGCGTGAACCTGGCAGCAGCGCACAACAGCAATGGCAGGCCGAACCCCCCACTTTACAGGTAAAGTTCTCACCCCTCGTTCGACCATTTCTTATCCCGTTTTCACGTATATGCTCATAACACGACTACCTTGGAATACCCGTAAGCAGGTTGGCCATAGTTGTATAAGTCGTCCTGAAAAATCGACGTGAAGTCGAAGAGAAACCACCTAAAAACAGAGCAACATGAGCCGTCTGAAACCCGACTTGGCAGAGCAAATCCTGACCATAACACTTAGAGTTTCGAAATCAAATCTAAAACAGTCAACAACAACATATGGGTCTTCCAAACCCTTTTTACAGAGTTGGATTTCGTTGACGGTGCGTCGAGAAATCAGTCTCCCAAAACCTGCAAAAACCTGGTTTCAAAACACTAGAAAATTAGTAATATTCATCCACACGACGTGCGTCCCGCCAAACCGGGCGACGTGGTCACGAACCGAAGGCATCAAAAGGTGCGTAATGGCTTCGTGGTCGTGTGGGCTTTGACGGAATTCAAATTGGTCGCGTTGCGTGACGAATTTGATACGTATCCGTCGAAATTCACCATATCGTGCACTTTGCAAATTTCTCAATTACTTTGTGCACGCTCGTCAGATCGAGACAAAACTTACGCCATCAGGACCGTATCGTTTTTCTGGTCCTATATGCCAAGTTTGGTCCGATTCTGAGACAGTTGATAAAATTGCCGTATCGCGGGCCCCCGATCCGACTCAACGGGTGATTTTGTGCACAGCCCGCCAAAATCCAACTTTGGACATACGGTTGGGTTTGTATCGAAAAACTGGATCCGTAGACATGTAGTTTGATGACTTTAGAGACGATTGACTTTGGCACGCTTTTCGGTGCAAAGCGGGTCCAACGGCGGACACCATTTTGGCCCAAAATTACCGTTTTACCTCTGTGTCCAGAATTGGACTTAAGGACAGGCAATCCTAGCTAATTTGACTATTCTGAGAATATTGGTAATATTTATTTCATCTTTCAGAGACAGTTGTGATGATTTGACTCTATGCTTGGCAGTTGACTATTTTGTGGGATTCTGCGTGCAACATCCAGGCAAGATACCTTGCCTTCCTCTACAATTTATTTACATGCATATTTATATTATTATACGGTTTTACTAGTTGATTATTTATATATGATTTGTATATCATGCCTGCTAGTTTATATATAGCCTTGTTTATAATTAGCTTTGTAGTTCATATTGGATTAGTTTTCTCGTGTATCGTGATTGGGTCGTGTCGTATTATCTTTTGTACTTGGACTGAGTCGCATCGTGTCATAGGATGAATAAGTCATATCAGAACTGCTGTACCTTAAAATTCTTGAAGCTAACCTGCGAGTCCACATTAGGGACGAGGGTTAGTAGTTAAGCTAACTTGCGAGCCCACACCAGGGGCGAGAGTTAGTAAGCTAACCTACGAGTCCACATTAGGGACGAGGGTTAGTAGTTAAGCTAACTTGCGAGCCCACACCAGGGGCGAGAGTTAGTAAGCTAATCTGAGAGTCCACACCAGGGACGAGGGTTAGTAGTATATGGTTCACACCTGCGAGTCCACACTAGGGACGAGGGTGATGCTAGCTTGCGAGTCCACACTAGGGGCGAGGGCAAGTAGTTCAAACCTACGAGTCCACACTAGGGGCGAGGGTTTGAGTATTCGATTGGTTGTCCATTGACATCGTGATGTCGTGTTCTCTTGTTCTTCTCCAGCAGTTCGCTTAGGCGTAGTGGTTCTTCCAGTCGTGTATAGTCGTATTTTCGTACAGATTGGTCTTTCTCATTTATTTTCTGTATTTCCTTTATTGCATGATAAACTGCTAGATAGGCATGTTTTTATATATCTTGCTATGTCCCCTGAGGACCTGATGATCTCTTCAGGTTAGTTATTGCGTGGAGTTAGTTAGCAGCTCTGGATGGCCGACGTGATGATACGTTTGCGGGATTTAGGTATCGTTATTGTATTTATTATTCGATCGTGCCTTATGTTCCTTATCATGTTATACTTTTCTTATTAGTTACATTTATAGACTCATATCATTTCTTAGAGTCTAATCGGACATATATGCTAGTGGGCTGTAGACCACGACCCATAGTGTTCATTCATGTTTCATATTCTTATTATGGATTGAGATATAGAATTGTTTGCCATGAGTTGGCAGTATGCCATAGCCTTGACAGCATTTACGTATTCGAGTCGGGATGGAGTCCGCTCAATGCGTGGCTGGGCTTGGACACGCTTCGTATCCGAAAAGCGGGTGCGGATCGTGACAAGTTTTTTGGTGGCATCGTATCGGTTACGTAACTGTACTGATACGAGCCTGCACAACTGACTAAACCTTAGAAATCTCAATCCACTCTGCCTTGAAAATTCTTCTAGAAATTCTCTACGTCCTTGAAAACTCCATATTTGCTCTCGATTATACTTCCTTGCTTTCCGTACTATTGATTCTCGTCCCCTTTTATTTCCAGGTGACGAACGATCGTGCTGTCTAGCATTTATCAGACATTCTTAAGTTATAGTATAATACTGCTTGATTATTGAGTTTTGGTTGAGAGATTATAGATACCATATGTCCTAGATATTTTTGGTATAATTATTAGTTACTAGTTATAAGATTATATGATTTTAGTGACCTGTATTTCAAGGGAGTAGGGTAACCAAAGGTGGGTAGAAGTCCTCAAGTATTCGAGGTTATAAAGTATTTTGAGAAATTAAATTTGAGGAGATTAAGGTAATAGTCGACTTTGATTTTTAAGGCATAGTTATAAATTAGAATTTCGAGGACAAAATTATTTTAAGGTGGGTAGATTTATAGCTCCCCTTCCCAAAATTTTTTGAAATATTTTTATTTTATTTATTTGATTTAAATGGAGATTTTACGATTTTTATAAATGATTATTTAGTTAATTATTACGGTAGATGATTTTTAATCATGATTAAATTTGGAGTACCAGACGACTAGGAATCATGGCACGGATAGTGCAGTGGCGTGCCTTGACTAGTGTATTATTCATGCCAAGGAAGACTCATCCATAGGTGTGCTCTAACTAGGAAAACCAAGCCAAGTTGCGACTTAACCCGTACCGAAGTTTTATTTATTATTTAATTATATTATTGAGTTTTTGAGAACCCGGTTGTACCGAACCTATCCAGAATAAGCCCAAGTCAAATCCAAGCCCAGGTAGGCACGAAATGGGACCAAACACGACCTTGTAGGCATGTTTGGTAAATGCAAATATTTTTGTATATATAATTAGGAATTGGCAATTATTTTCTAAATATTGTTATAGGTAGATTATAGGTATTATTATTACTATTAAATAGGGCTTTACAGAATTTGTATGATCTTCTGAAACCATATAAGTAGGGTGTATGTTACAGCCAGCAGAAACGAGTTTTGAGCTATTTTAAATTGTTATTAGGATTTTATTTAATATTACTTTGTTTTTATTAAATGATAATGATTTATATTTATTAAGTCATTTACTTTATAAATGATATGTATATATATGTGTATATAGATTATATAAGGGAATGTATGTATTTATAAATATTATATATGAGTGTATACTGGTATGTATATATAAAATAGTGTATATGTGTGTATATAAGTATATGTGTGTATGCATATATAAATATGTGTACGTGTATATAAATAAATATTAAGTATGTGTATGGATATATAAATATATATTATATAGGTATATGTGTGCAAGTATATATATAAATATATATATATAGGCGTATATGTGTGTATATAGAAATATAAACATATATGTGTGTATATATATATACGTGCCTATGTGTATATATATATATATATATATATATATATATATATATATATATATATATATATATATATATATATATATATATATATATATATATATATATATATAAGTATTAATTGTCAAAAAGAAATAGAAAGAGAAAAAGAAAAACGAAAAGAAGTGAACCATCAGCCCAGGCCACAAGGCCCGAGCCCCTACCAGCAAGCCGGCCCATAGAAATCCTACACCCCAAGTGCCTTTTGTGTATATATATGTGTGTATATATATATATATATATATATATATATATATATATATATATATATATATAAAATATATATATATATATATATATATATATATATATATATATATATATATATATATTTTATATATATATATATATATATATATATATATATATATTTATATATATATAAAATATATATATATATATATATATATATATATATATATATATATATATATATATATTTATATATATATATATATATATATATATATATATATATATATCTATATATATATATATATATATATATATATATCTATTATACAAAACACAAAGGTTTTTGAATCCTAGGGCTGACTGTGCCAAGATAAAAAGTGGTTGGGATTTAATCTTGGTGAATCAACGGTTGTGGGGTTTTATGGGGAAGAGCATTATTGGGAGTGGGGTTTTATGGGAAATCCAAAGATGGGGATTTAATATTTTGATGGTTGGAATTTAATATTTTGATGGGGGCCTCATAATGGTTGTGGATGAGCATTATTGAGAGTGGAGTTTTATGAAAAATCCAAAAAAAATTCACATCCAGCAGTGGTTGGGATTTAATATTTTGATGGGGGCCTCAAAATTATTATTGTTCGTTTAAAATTGGGGGTCCAAGATTTTGAGGGGGAATACCTTAAATGAACCATGCCCTATGGGTACGGGTTATGACTAGTATATATATATATATATATATATATATATATATATATATATATATATAAAAGTATTAATTGTCAAAAAAAATAGAAAGAGAAAAAGAAAAACGAAAAGAAGTGAACCATCAGCCCAGGCCACAAGGCCCGAGCCCCTACCAGCAAGCCGGCCCATAGAAATCCTACACCCCAAGCCGAGCGGATCACAGCCCCCCGATTCAGTTTATAACAGAGGCTATATACGCGAACTGAGAACATAGAGAAGGATGTACGAGAGGCCGAGGGGGGATTCACGAAACCCTAACACAATGGCGCGCCACCGCTGGGGCGGCAACCGGTCGGCCACCGGCGGCCGACAGCGCACTCGCGCGCGTGAACCTAGCAGCAGCGCACAGCAGCAATGGCAGGTCGTACCCCCCACTTTACAGGTAAAGTTCTCACCCCTCGTTCGACCATTTCTCATCCCGTTTTCACGTATACGCTCACAACACGACCACCTTGGAATACCCGTAAACAGGTTGGCCATAGTTGTATAAGCCGTCCTGAAAAATTGACGTGAAGTCGAGAAGAAACCACCTAAAAACAGAGCAACATGAGCCGTCTGAAACCCGACTTGGCAGAGCAAATCCTGACCATAACACTTAGAGTTTCGAAATCAAATCTAAAACAGTCAACGACAACATATGGGTCTTCCAAACCCTTTTTACAAAGTTGGATTTCGTCGACGGTGCGTCGAAAATTCAGTCTCCTAAAACCTGCAAAAACCTGATTTCAAAACACTAGAAAATCAATAATATTCATCAACACGACGTGCGTCCCGCCAAACCGGGCGACGTGGTCACGAACCGAAGGCACAAAAGGTGCGTAATGGCATCGTGGTCGTGTGGGCTTTGACGGAATTCAAATTGGTCGCGTGTGCGCGACGAATTTGATACGTATCCGTCAAAATTCACCGTATCGTGCACTTTGCAAATTTTTTAATTACTTTGTGGACGCTCGTCAGATCGAGACAAAACTTGCGCCATCAGGACCGTATCATTTTTTTGGTCCTGTATGCCAAGTTTGGTCCGATTCTGAGACAGTTGATAAAATTGCCGTATCGCGGGCCTCCGGTCCGACTCAACGGGTAATTTTGTGCACAGCCCGTCGAAATCCAACTTTGGACATACGGTTGGGTTTGTATCAAAAAACTGGATCCGAAGGCATGTAGTTTGATAATTTTAGAGACCATTGACTTTGGCACGCTTTTCGGTGCAAAGCGGGTCCAACGACGGACACCGTTTTGGCCCAAAATTACCCTTTTGCCCCTGTATCCAGAATTGGACTTATGGACAGGCAATCCTCGCTAATTTAACTATTCTGAGAATATTGGTAATATTTATTTTAGCTTTCGGAGACAGTTGTGATGATTTGACTCTATGCTTGGTAGTTGACAATTTTGTGGGATTTTGCGTGCAACATCCAGACAAGATACCTTGCCTTCCTCTACAGTTTATTTACATGCATATTTATATTATTATATGATTTTACTAGTTGATTATTTATATGTGATTTGTATATCATGCCTGCTAGTTTATATATAGCCTTGTTTATAATTAGCTTTGTAGTTCATATTGGATTAGTTTTCTCGTGTATCGTGATTAGGTCGTGTCGTATCATCTCTTGTACTTGGACTGAGTCGTATCGTGTCATAGGATGAATAAGTCATATCGGAACTGCTGTACCTCAAAATTCTTGAAGCTAACCTGCTAGTCCACATTAGGGACGAGGGTTAGTAGTTAAGCTAACTTGCGAGCCCACACCAGGGGCGAGAGTTAGTAAGCTAACCTGCGAGTCCACATTAGGGACGAGGGCTAGTAGTTAAGCTAACTTGCGAGCCCACACCAGGGGCGAGAGTTAGTAAGCTAATCTGAGAGTCCACACCAGGGACGAGGGTTAGTAGTATATGGTTTACACCTGCGAGTCCACACTAGGGACGAGTGTGATGCTAGCTTGCGAGTCCACACTAGGGGCGAAGGCTAGTAGTTGTTCAAACCTGCGAGTCCACACTAGGGGCGAGGGTTTGAGTATTCGATTGGTTGTCCATTGACATCGTGATGTCGTGTTCTCTTGTTCTTCTCCAGCAGTTCGCTTAGGCATAGTGGTTCTTCCAGTCGTGTATAGTCATATTTTCGTGCGGATTGGTCTTTCTCGTTTATTTTCTGTATTTTCTTTATTGCATGATAAACTGCTAGATAGGCATATTTTTATGTATCTTGCTATGTCCCCTGAGGACCTGATGATCTCTTCAGGTTAGTTATTGCGTGAAGTTAGTTAGCAGCTCTGGATGGCTGACGTGATGATACGCTTGCGGGATTCAGGTATCATTATTGTGTTTATTATCCGCTCGTGCCTTATGTTCCTTATCATGATATAATTTTCTTGTTAGTTACATTTATAGACTCATATCATTTCTTAGAGTCTAATCGGACATATATGCTAGTGGGCTGCAGACCACGACCCATAGTGTTCATTCATGTTTCATATTCTTATTGTGGATTGAGATATAGAATTGTTTGCCATGAGTTGGCAGTATGCCATAGCCTTGACAGCGTTTACGTATTCGAGTTGGGCTGGAGTCCGCTCGATGCGTAGCTAGGCTTGGACACGCTTCGTATCCGAAAAGCGGGTGCGGGTCGTGACAAGATAGGGTTGGATCAATTATTAAAATCAGGTTCGACCATGACCAATGGGCCAACAATCTCCCCCATTTTGTTAATTGATAAATCTTGACCGATATAACATCTCGATCTTTGATTTGACAAAAAAAAATCAAAATTTGTAATGAACTTGCTCAACTTTGTATGGTACTGTACTGTATTAAAAAAATTATTCCTGTATCCTGTAAAAGATGTTAGATCCACTTTCTCCCCCGTTGTCACTTAGAAAAATAATTACAAAGATAGAAGCTCCCCCGCAATTCATGCATAAGAAATAAATGTTGAAGAAATAAAAGATATATAGAAGAAAAAACATGTATTTCACAGACAGTTTATATGTAGAAGCATAAGCTGAAAGAGATAATGCTACGCATAAACAAAACAGAGAACAGAACAATCTGAAATAGAAAAGCATGCTAATAAGAGCATAATAGATGTTCCAAATATATCAATCTCAGCAAATAGAAAGTCTCAGTGCTAAAAAAATAAAGTGCTATCTTGGAATGTCTGAGCATTTTCAAGCATACATAGACAATAAAAAGTCTAACTAGATAACATCTAGACAAAATATATCACATCTAAATCAAAAATCCTCAGAATCATCATCATCAGTGCCAGCAGCGTCACCATGTCCAGATGGACCAGCTCTAGAAGTGCCAACTCTAGAAGGGTGTGGAGTAGCACCAGAACCACGGTACCAGTCATAGGCATTACCCGGCTGAAAGAATAGACGAATCGCCTCATCCTCATAGTGGTAGCCCGATACAGCTGGATCTCGGAGAAGAGAACTGGCAGAATGACCAGTCTAAGCAAATCGCAGATCTGTAAAAGAATTTGCGAGAGCCTGAAATCGACTGGCTTCACGGAACTCGCGTTCCCTCGAAGTGTCAGTAATAAACGTTCGCAAATCAAAGAGATGCTGGTGGATACCCTCATAAGACATAGGGTAGGTCTGAGGAGGTGGAGGTGCAGCAATAGGAGGAGCAAGAGGGACGACAGTGCTACGAAAAAACAGCTGAAGATACTTGGGCTCAGACTCAAGAGCACAAGTGGATAAGTTGATGTCAAAATGTTGAAAGATGATTGGGAGAATCATCGCGTAAGCAAGATTTTTGTGCATTTCACGACAACGTCCCATCATCTGGATAATAGTCTTGGGGACAGAAAATGTAATTCCCTTACGAATGTGATAAAGGACAGACAACTCAAGGGTAGTCACATCGTCTTTTGAAGTGGATTTGGGCAAGAAAGTGGAATAGACGATGCGATGCAATTCATAGTTAAATAAGTTCATGTTTGCAGCGTTGAACTTACCAGAATGAACACGGTCAGGAGAACAGAGTTCATTATTGAAACTACTTAAAGTTGTGCCTGCGAAAAATTTAAATTTTGTGATATCATCTAGCGGAGCACTTCATTTGGAATATCAAGAATTTTCGCTAAGAGGACATCATTGAATTCAACATTAATTCCACCGATACGACTCTTAACAATAAAAATGTTCAGAGTGAAATTGCAGTAAAACAGACGAATAACATTAGTTGCGACAGGATATGAGTGGGTGACAAGATTGTGCAACCCTAATGCTTCAAAGAAAGTCCGATGCTCAAAAAATATAGTCCATTTAATCGGTGCTCCGGTGCATATTTTGCGAATAGAGAAATCTGCATACCATAAAAGGGATTGGTCATGAGTTTCGAAGAAAAACACATTGTATGCTCCGTCGGCCGATTGGACCTGAGAAAAGAGTGATCCTTGGATAGGATCCAAAGACGAGTCTTCTTCACTAGCCGCCGTCTTCTTCCTCTTGAAGGGGTTCGAAATCCTAGGCATGGTTTCTAAAAAAGAATTGAAATCTATGAATTTGAAAGAGAGGGAAGGAGGAGGTTATACCTTCTAAGATTCGAGTATGGTGAAGAGAACGAGAAACTCCGCACGAATCCAAAATTTGGATTGAAATCTCCAAAGGGATTGGAAGCAATGGGTTGGAAAAAATCTAGGGTTTTGGGAGCTCAGGCGCGGGCTGCTGCTGTGTTTTGAGGGTTTGGAGGAGATGAATAGGAAGGGGCCACTCGTTTCTGACTTAAAAGTACCTGACACCAACAGAACTCGGGCCGAATTCGGTCAGAGTTCGCCTGGGGTTCAGTTGAGGTATTTTTGTGCAGAATTTAAATGCAATGCCACTTTATATTCATTCATCATTTTCAATTATTTAATTCCAAGTTTAGTTATTTTAAATTTTAATTAATATAATTAATATTATTTTATGAATTAAATTTTGTTACGCAGCTACTGTCTCATATTAGTTGTAGGGGTACTGTCCCAGCTAACGGAGGTTCACCGGGGAACGCTTAAATACCGTTTCACTTTAGCCATAGCCATGGTGACAGCCAGATCCTTTGTAGGCTTGTATCAAAAATAGTTTTTGCATATTGAAAGATAATTAATAAAACAAAATTAATTAATATTATTGACATCTAAAATTCATAATTTTTGACGTAAATAATTGAAACGATCTTCTGCTAATGGTTTTGTAAAATATCAGCCAGTTGGTTCTCTATGTCTACATATACAAGGTCTATATCTCCATTTGTTTGATGATCTCTCAGAAAATGATGTCGAATCTCAATATGCTTAGTGCGAGAGTGACATATAGGATTCTTAGTAAGATTAATCGTGCTAGTGTTATCACAGAAAATGGGTATGTGTGAATACTGTAAGCCAAAGTCTTCTAAGGTTTGCTTTATCCACAAAATTTGTGCACAACAACGTCCTGCGACGATATACTCAGCCTCAGTAGTTGATAATGCGAAAGAATTTTATTTCTTGCTAAACCAAGAGACTAGAGCTTTACCTAGGAAATGACACGTGCCTCTAGTACTTTTTCTATCCACTTTGCATCCAGCAAAATCAGCATCCGAGTAACGGTTAGGTTAAAGGACGTAGTTTTGGGATACCAAAAGCCGACATAAGAAGTTCCTTTAAGGTATCGAAAGATACGCTTAACCGCGCACAAGTATGATTCCTTAGGGTTAGCTTAAAAATGTGCACATAAGCAAACACTAAACATTATATCTAGACGACTAGCAGTTAATGTAACGCCCTAGTCCCAAAATACGTAAGACTAGAAACGTAGACATGCCAGCCGTATAATAAATATACGTAAGCTGTAAATGCAGTAAAACCAAGGCTAACTAATCTCATCCACGAAATAAAAGATATCATAATTCAACTTTGACTTGTCGTTGTACAAGATGTTGGGAGAAAACAAATCCACTACCAACTATTTTAAATAAAAAGAAATACATAACAAAAGAAAGAGTTTAGCAAGCGAATCGAAGGACGATCCAAGAGAAATCATCTTCGAAGAATAGAGAAGATCACCGCCTTGGCTAGAACACCTGTGAAAAGATAATAACACACACCTGGAGAGATCACCAGGTCCTTAGAGGGATGTAACAAGATACATAAAGAACATGCCATATATTGAATATAAACTGCTCAATAATAATAAGTGAAATCAGATCATAACATGGTCCAATAGTCCATCCTTGAATTAGTGCACCATCCCCCAACCAAACAAGGACAGGAGATGGTACCATAATCCACGATAAAGTATATTTCCATGCCATGAACCAATATAGTATTCGGACCACAACAAGGTTCAGTACCTTCTCATCGATGCAGTGAACCACACCTACAACCAAACAAGGACAAAATGTGGTAAACTAGTTTACGACAAGTTACTGTTCCAAGCCGTAATTAGATATAAGTACCCAAACCAAAAGTACCTATACCACACGGATAAGGTAGCCTAACCGTTCTAAGTGAATGCAGTTTAAGAACAAACCTCCAACGCATGGGCTCTTTGGCTAAAATGGGATCGGCGTAGTCCCCACTTAGGGCACCAGGGGCCTCAAGCATAACTGTTCCTCGAACGTCAGTGGCCAGCAATAATATAAAGGGGTCGTCAACCCGCATCTCCGGTGGAGCGTACGGTCAAAAAGGAAATGTGCATGGTAGCCCATACGCTAAGGATATGTCCTCCCCACCCCATGCCTATATGTTGTCTTCACAACACATAATCTCTATAACCGCTAAGTCAAACTAATCATGCAATACTATTAGCGGGAAACCCTATCGCACGACTTATATGTACTAGTGGCCAGCCAGCTACGCATGTTCGAGTTCTATATGCGACTCGCGACTCCGTGGTACAAATGTGTCAAGGCCTATGAATAAAACACACACGAAGGGTGGTCTCTTAAATCTAGGGTAATGTGCATATAGAAATAAATAGAGTGGCAGAAAATAAAACAAGAAAGTAATTTGCATATCAATATAACTATGAAACACAATTTATTTTGCAGGAAAATAAATAATGGATGAAATATGAGCTAAAGTAAATAGACAACAAATGACAAGGTATCTTTCCTGAGGGTGGTGCGCAGGAATAACAAAGTCCAGTATCTCGAATCGACAGATCAACGAAGCAAGGATGAACGTCCCTGGATGCTGAAACAAACATCATAAACATTTTTGGTATAAAAGAAATATCTAAAAATGCCTGTCCAAAAGTCTAATTTTGGATACAGGGGCAAAATCATAATTTTGGGTCAAAACGATGTCTGTCATTGGACCCATTTTGTACCAAAAAATATGACAGTACCTACAGTCTCTAAAGTCGTCAAACTACATGTCTACGGGTCCAGTTTGATGAGATGAACCCAACCGTATATTCAAAGTTAGATTCCGGTGGGTCGTGCACAATTTTGCCCATTGAATCGGGTCGTGGGCCCGCCAAAACAACGTTCTAGTCGAACTTCTCAAAATCGGACCAAACTTGGCATATAGGACCAGAAAAATGATACCGTCTTGTTGGCGCAAGTTTCATCTCGATACGACGAACGTGCACAAAGTTATGGCCTAGTTTGCAAAGGGTCGATACGGGGTATCTCGACCGATACGCCTCGATTTCGTCGCGCACGTACAACGAAAACACGTCCACGAAGTCGATATGCACCTTTCGATGCTTTCAGTTCACGACCACGTCGCCCGGTTTGTCGGGGCGCACGTCGTATCGAAAAAGTTATTCAATTTTGTAGTTCGAAAAATAAGTTTTTCCTAAAACTTTGAAACTGAATTAACAATGATTTAATCCATGAAAAATTAAGCTAACAGTGGGGTATCCATCTCGTATATGTTGTCTATAATCTTGTTCAAACAGATTATCGAAACTGTGGATGGATCGGCCAAAATTTGCCTTCAAAATATGAGGTTTGGGCTGTCCTTGAGTATTTCTGAAAACAGTTTTTGGTCGAGTTTCGCCTCGATTTCTCGAGCGGTTCATTGAGTATCCTTAAATTCTATTTGCTGGGGATTCTAGTGGGTTATGTAGGCTCTCTACAGGACTTAATGAATCATAATTTAATTAGTATGCTAAAAGGAAATTGGACGGGAAGAGGTGTACCTAGCGGTCGAGTGAAACATGGCACCCCTCGGTCGGTTTGGGGCGTGCTGGCGGTCGTGACCGCTTCAACGGCGGTTGCAGGCTATCAGGGACATCGTCTAGATGGTAGGGAGGCTGCGTAAAGGTTGGGGTTGGGTTGATCGCAAAAGGGGAGATGGGTTTCTCCAAACAAAACTACTGTTATATGTATACCGAGTTTCAAACTCGGTTTCGAAGTTATCTTGTTTAACCAAGATTTTGATTTGAATAAAATTGAATCTGAATTCGATTCGCACTAGGTTTTCAGATTAGATGGAAGAGAATAAGATTAGGATTTGATAGGATTTTATTTGGATAGAAACAATGAAGAATTGATTGACTTTGGATTTATCTAAATTGCAAGAAGGAAAACTCAACCTATACAAGGGTCGGGATAGAAAGTGAACAGTGCCAGCGGCACTGTTCAGTTGGGAAACTTATTTTATTTTCTTTTCTGTTTATACTGTATATTACATATATATATATATATAAAAATTATATATATATATA
>JANAVB010043793.1:0-17976 GCA_029216955.1 Iris pallida | reverse complement strand
ATATATATTATAGAATAAAAAAATAAAAAAAAATATTATATATATATATATATAATATATATCTATATATATAATAATTCCTATGAATAGAGTTATTATATGCTATTACCAGTTATATACACTTCTTGGAATACTTCTAATGAGTTTACTTGTATTTATAGAAAGAAAGGAAAAAAGAAATCAGTAAAAATCTCGCGAGAGGGCAACCCTTACATAAACCCGCAGCAAAGCCCTGTATATATACCAATGTCGAAGAGAGAGAGAGAGAGAGAGAGAGAGAGAGAGAGAGGAGAGGGATTCATTGAGAAACCTAACACTAAACTGTGCCACCCCCTTACGACTTCCCCTCTACCACATGCACCCTCACGACACGCCTGCACCGACGGACACACACCGGTTATCGCCTTAATATGTGGCGCACAGAGACACAACAGTAGCAGCAGTTTCTGCGAGGTACTCTACTTTGTAACCATTTATCTTTCCCTATTTTTGATCAAATTTTGATCTATCAAATCCTTCTGGTAGACTAGTAACCATATTCTTAATCTAAAAAAACTACTAGTAATTCAGTGTGTAACCAGTCCAATATCTCACCCAAAAATTATGAAAAATATGTTCAAGTTGAACAAAATTCATTCTAGACCCCTAAATTGGAAGGCAAATCTCTACCAATCCAAAGAGAATTTAGGAAATCTAATTAAAGATAGTTTAGACATCCTATAGGGCTTCACAACTATTTTATAGATTTAAAGTTCATCGACTGTGCATCGATAAATTGAGTTTCCAAAACCGAGAAAAATATTTTTCAAAATAGAAAAATTTAGAAAAATTCACCGATACCAGGGTCCATACTGACAAATCAGACGATTCATCACAACCCGAGAGCTTCAAAAGGTGCGTACGGATGTTGCGGACGTGTGGGCTTTGACAGAACTCGAATTGGTTGTGTGTGCACAATAAATTTGAAGCGTATCAGTCGAGGTACACCGTATCGGCCTCTTTACAAAAATTGTAATTACTTTGTGAATGTTCGTGACATCGCGACGATGCACTATTGGACTGGTATTATTTTTATGGTCCTGTGAGCCAAGTTTGGTCCGATTATGAGAAAGTCGGCCGAAACTATTTTGGCGGGCCTACGATCTGACTCAATGGACGATTTTATGCACGGTTCATCGGAATCAAAATATGGAAACATCGTTGAGTTTATATCTAAAAAGGGACTCAAAGTTGTATAATTTGTCGACTTTAGAGACAATAGGTTCTGGCACATTTTTTGCTGCAAAACGGGTCTAACGACGGTTACTATTTTGGCCATAAATTATTGTTTTACTCATGTGTTTAGACTTGGACTTATGGGTAGTCAAACCCAGACATTTTTCTTATGCCAAACACGTTGGTGATGTCTGTTTCAGCATCCGGAGACATTTGCAGGAGCTCAAATTTTGTGGCTTTTTAATTTGACGAGTTGTCTGTGGGACATTTTGCTACTACCAGGCAAGTATACCTTGCCAACTTGTACACTATATTTATATGCATGTTCTTTGCTTTTTTTGTTCATTTTATATATTCATGATTTCTATTTTACCCTATTTTTATTTTACTTTATCATACTTCTAGTTTACATGCACGTTCTTGATTTCTGTTACATGTTCATTATATTATATTTCTTAGTTTTATATGTGTCCCTTGATAGTCGTCCAGTCCAACACCCATGGTTTCTTGACTTGACTTGACTTAAGTAGAACTTGACTTATGACATTCTATAGATTGTAAGTGCTTACCTTGACTATGGTCTATAGGATTATTTTACCTTAATAATAGGAATTACTACAATCTCGATTGGGAGTGCTTTCCTTGACTACGATTGAGATACTATAGATTGGGAGTGCTTTCCTTGACTACGATTGAGATACCATAGATTGGGAGTCCTCATTTCAAACGGCTATATTAGAAGCAACCTGCTATGCTTCCTTCCCTAGCAGTAGTATTGAATAGACCCATTTTCATGATAGAGCTCTGCTGCAAGAGCGACAGCTCGACCGAGCCTTTCGACCTAAACCCTAGCTTTCTCTCCCCTATATAAACACAAGTTCACTTCTCTCCCTCTTACATTTTAAAACCTAGACGCCAACAGTTGATTCTTTCATCACCACCACCACCTCTACCAGTATACTTTGTTATTGTTCCATTCTCCTAGCCGCCTTCTTTATTAGCCATTCTGCCCCTCCATTTCAACGACTTCCATTTAACAGCGCTGTATTCTGCCACCATCCATGCCGCAGCGGGTGAGCGCATGCTAGACACGGAGAGTACGACGTCGAGGCGCAACGGCACCTCCTCCACAAGCGGAGCTAGGTGCGGACGACCCAGAGTTGCCTCGACCACCCACCTTCCGAAAGCCCGACGGCGAGTGCGGCAACCTTACTCGGTATTTGCTCTCTACTCAAAGGTGAGCAACATTGTCCACGCTCTGTTGAGCTATGGTTAACCTCCCTTCTAGTGAAAAGATGCATGAGTTTGATTTTAATGTATGAGGGTTGCAAGCTTTATTAGCCATGGTAGATGCATGAATGACTAGATTACCTGTTTTGATTTCCAGTTATGCACACCATCTACTACTGAAAGTTTAGGTTCAACTGTCATATAGTGCTATTCTCCTCCATGGTTATAGTCAGTAGGTTAGAAGTGAGAAAAATAAATGAATAAAAAAGGCTTATGGTATCGATTTTTTTTTGTATGGTATAAAATAAGGTTGAATCTATAGGAACCCTATTGCGAGCGGATGGGAGAGAAGTTCTATAGCAGGGGAATGGTGGTAGCAAGCTTGGGAATGTTAAATACGGGCATATGCTAGCTAGTATATAACTTAGCTTAGATGTGAGAAGAACAAGAATATAAATCAAATGGTGGTGTTTTAATGTGCTGACCTATCACGACCCGCTCTCGAATAATCGGACACGAGTCGGACACGCCCAGCCTTCATCGTTAGACACGATGAAGTAAGTTGTACCAAGCTAGGGAAATCTAACCAGATAAACATGAATAAGTACAAATCATAGCATCTATAACGAATCCAAGAATCAAAGTACATGTCTAAAAGTTATTACATTCATCCAGCTAATAGGAAAGTAAAGTCTGATAGTCTTAAGTACAATGGAAAAAAACTGCTATGGGTAAGATACTAGGCTTCCTCAGCCTCTAAGTCAGAGCAACTCCAGCTGGCTCTACTGCATCTATAGGCTCACGGCCATAGTAAGTGTCAAACAGAGCCCCCATCTCACCTGTAACATATCCTAGTCAGGAGCGGAGCAAAGTACAGTTCTAGGTAATGAACAAGAATATCATGATATAGAAATGAGCACAGAAGAACATAAAATATGAAATACAGGAAATGAACAGGAAAGTACAAGAATGTAAGTACATGAAATAAAGTATAGGAATGTAACCGTGAACCTGAAGTACCAGACATGTGCACAATGTTTGAAATACAACTAGCCTATGTGACCGGCTTGGGTGAGTACAGGAACATGTATAGGAGTACATGAAATATCGGTACGGCTTAAGGCCTACGTCCACGATGCGAGGCCTAAGCTATCTACATGAATATAGTAACCGGGGTTTGGTCACATAGCTAGTGTATTTCCCTCCCGACACAAGTAAGTACAAGAACAGAAAATACAGGTTACAATATATCGTGTATGACGTGTCACGAGAAAAGTACAAGATATGTAAATGTACAAAAACTATAGAAATATACTTGCCTTACTCCGAAAAATCAAGTATAATAGATGGAGCTGGATGTCCTCCTGTTTTAAATGATTTACAAGTTGATTAATTTCTAAATAATACTTATTAGTTATGACTAGCTAGCTAAACCTTACCATTTATAAACTTAAACTAGGTAAAAGAATTTAGCTAGTAAGTTAGCTAACTCAAATTTTTACTTATATAGCTAAATATTAACATAATATTCTATCTTAATAGCATTTAAGTAAAACTTATTTAATACCATTTATAAAATATACTTATTAGTTATATGCTAACCAAAATCTTAAACTTATTTAACCAGCCAACTTACGAAGTCATTAGAAAAACAATTGAATACATCTGATCCCTTCCCAAAAAGCATTTGCAGAGCCAACCCAATAACCCGTGGTAACTAACTTACCAAGAATGATCTCAAGGTTAAAATATTCATTCGAAATCATGGCTACAATATCCAAGTTTAAGCACAGATACCAAACTTATAGTTTAGAAAGGGTAGATCATAACAAAATCCAGTCTCACATGAATCTATCCAGCTCCCAGTCAAGTAAACTCTTTCCAAGCATCACACTTTCACCAATCTATCCGATATATATAAGAACCAAAAGAATGGATACACAACACATAAAGAAGAATGAAAACATATAAAAGAAAGGCCCTACATATTTCGAGCCCCAAATTAACTGAATCAAAATCGAAATCATTTATAGGGTCTGCCCCAATCCTTTACAGTAAAAGGAATAACCAAAGAAAATATTTATACAAATAGAAAGAGTCTTAAAATTTCCAAGCAGCTCTCAAAGCCAACACACGAAAAGCATCCTTTCCCACACTTGGACACGGTCACAACAAAATCGATACGAGCCCGAGATTGCACGAATGATTCAGGCAACTCAAAAATCTAACTAAACACCACGGCAACCCGACACCACTACAACTGGACACAATTATGAACGTCCCTGCACTCGTCCCCCATATACATTCCCATTAAAAATCTAGTTATAGAGTAAAACATGTACAGCAGCTAAGTATCAAAATACCTGAACGTAATGAGTCTGATATGGAGTCGATACATCTATAGGACACAGACACAACTGTCCACTCGTATCCGGAAGGGTATCAGCTCTGTACAGACATTACAACAAACAGAAAGAAATACAACACGGAGGAGTTAAATTCTGAATACCGATCACTAGAATTCGTTGGCAGAAAACTCAACCAAAATCAACTTACTCGAAACTTAAAATAAATACTTCCAATTCTAATCCCGAAATTCGAACCAAGAAACTCAATTCTCTGTTCAAAATCAATCAAAAACCGTAACACTTTGTCAAGCATCTCAAATCAAAATTATCGATCAACAAAGTATAGATGAGTCGAAAGGAAATTTACCACCAGGGAAGTACTCAGGACACGATCACTGAACTATCGATTGATCAATCGATTCCCACAGAGGCTGTTGAGATCAGAAGTTGGATTGAAAAAATCAGATCGATTCCAACTCAACAGGAAATTAGAAGAAAATAAATCGAAACTCACAACTGGATAGATCGTCGAGATAACTAGCATCGTTCCGAAGTCGCAGATGACGAAGAGCTCACCTTGGAAGAAGTGCAGCCTCCGATCTCCACTGTCGCCGCACGCTGGGATCCGTCCTGGAATGGCCGAAAGACTCTCGTCGACGTCGAACTTCTATGCTGCCGTCAGGTCCGCCGAGAGGGAGCATCCTCACCGCCGCCATCACCAGGAAATTAGGTTTTGGGTCGACTGAGCAAGGAATGGGGCTGAGCTCTTAAGCTCGTAGAAATTTTAAGAGGAGAGAATGAGTGATGAGCTCAGCTCTCTCTCTCTCAAATATATATATCAAAAAAATACACATTTGCACTTGAGCCCCCCGCCATCAAAAGTTTTCAAAGCAGTCCCCCCTTATACAGTAAAACTTACAGAAACCCCCTCTTTCTTTCGTTATTACACTGAATACAGAAAATAGTTAGAAAGAAAGAATGAGTGGTGGGCCCCAAGTTTGTTTGTTACCACAAACTTTCAAATTTAAATTCTGCTCCTAATTTCCTTCCCTCCAAATTATTCATATATATAAAAAATTGTAAATAAAACATTATTATTATTAAAAATTTAAAGATTCTCAAAAGTGTAGTTACAAATCTCCCTCCCTTAAAATAATTAGTCCTTAAAATTCGAGAGACAATCAAAACAAAATCACAATAAATTGTTTTAACACAAGTCATTTATTGAATTTAATTTTTTTTTTAAAAACAGAATACAATCAAGCAAATAAACTTGGGTAGCGCTCCCGCATCTCATCCTCGCGCTTCCATGTGGACTCCCCGGAGAGTGATGTCTCCACATAACTCGAACAAGGGGTATAGTCTGATTTCGCAGTTGCTTTTCCCTCCGATCAAGGATCTCTACTGGCTACTCCTCGTAGGTCAAGCTCGGACCCACCTCTAGCTCTGAGTAGTCCACCACATGGCTCGAATCTGGAATGTAGCATCAAAGCTGGGACACATGAAAGACGTCGTGCACTCCCTCCAAGCTGGCTGAAAGTGCTAGTCGATATGCTACCCTCGCCAATCCGTGCCGTCACGTCGAAAGGCTCGATGTACCTCGGACTGAGCTTTTTGCCTCTACCAAAACGAATGATGCCTCTGGTCGGCGAGATCTTCAGGAACACTCTATCCTCAACTGCGAACTCTAGTGGCCGTCTACTGCTATCCGCCCAGTGCTTATGCCGATCTTGAACAACTCTGGGACGCTCTATGATTAGTCTGACCTTCTCGGCCGAATCTACCACCACCTCTGGCCCAAGCAAATTCCTCTCGCAACATTTGTAGAAGCATGAAAATTTTAGCAATAAAGCCATATGCGCCCGAGCCAATAAGGACATATGCTCCCAAGTGAAGCACCTATGTGCCCAAGTCACCTTGTGAAGCTCCTATGCACCCATCACCCTGTCAAGAACTATACGCCCATCACCTTATAAAGCTCTATGCGCCCAAGACAACTCCCCTAGAAAGTGGGCGCATAGCCCTGTTCCAGGCTATGCGCCCAAGCCAGAATAGCCCCTGACTTGGTCAAAGCCACGATCAAAACGTGTACCGAAGCGTACGGCTACGTCAGTCTCCACGAGCAGTCGTGCACCGAAGCATGCGGCCACGTCAACACCACGATCAACCCACGATCTCGCAGTCTGCATGCGCCTACACCCTATGCGCCCAAGACAGGACTTTGCGCCTACATGAAAACCAGTATATTTTCTTTATGTGGGCGTATAACATCATTCCAGCTCAAGAATGACTATAAAAAGGGGTCTCATCCCTCTTCAAAACACAGAACGGAAAGCATTTTCAAGAGCCAAATTGCTGCACTTCTTGCCAGTGAGCCGAGAGTTAGCAATTTTCTTAGATTTTCTCACACTTTTGTAATCGAAGTGTCAATGGAGTAAAGGAGCAACTGCCGCTCGATTTCAATCGTCCCATTCCCCAGAATTCTTTTTTTTGTACTCTGGGATCCTCAGCGCATGATCTCTTATGCGTACTCGATTTGTGGTGCCTTACGCCAATAAAGAAAAGATAGCGTTTCTTCTTCTTTTGTGTGTGTCCACAAAAATGGTGACTCTGCTGGGGACTACCTTTTCCTCTGACGAAAAGGTGGTGACGCAATCCGATACCGACAAAGTAGGGAGTACTTAGAAGATGCTGATCGTAAAGTTAGATCAGCAGGCGTTCGAAGAGATGCTCTCGAGGGATGGCTCTACTCCCTCAAAATCAGCAAAGCCAAACAAGTCTCGCAAGACTTGGCTTTCGAAGACTCGTTGTGCATATCCTGCTCGTGTCATATCAGATATGCAACTAAAGGACTCTGTCACATGGGCGCATGACTCTGCCACAGAAGCTTTCCAAATAGAGAAGGTTCACACCGTTTCGTGCTTTACTAGCCCAGTGACTTCTTTCCAACACAACCAACAACAGAGTGTTCGACGCCCGATACTTGACAAAGGAAAGTACTACGATGCCAAGAATCGGAGTAGTCGAAACTCTGGGCAAACCCAGCGAGGCTCACAAATGAAGGAGGCAATGTTGGGAGAACACGGCGCTGCTCTACCGTACATACGCCCAAAGCCATGCGCCTAAGAGGATGTTTGGGCGCATAACTCCAATCAGACGGCCTCTGTCTTCAACAAATTGGGCATCCAGGATCATGCGCCCAAGGCTATGTGCCCTGGCTCACTTGATCCATACTATGCGCCCACATCAAGGAGGCTCAAACATGCTGCCAAGAAGTATGCGCCCAAGGCCAGTCTCCAAGGCCTATGTGCCCACAGCAAAAAGACAGGCCCCAACGCGTATAGCATGGGGCTCTCTTCAAGGACAACATAGAACATAGGTGTGGGAGTTACCCCTGCACGTGAACTAAGTCTGGATGCACCAACTCTTCTTACGAACCCGCATGTAAAGCTCGACAATGTATACAACATGGGTTGTAAGGCAAAACTCCCTTCCGCTGACTTGTGCGACATAATAAATCATAATCGTAAAGCGAGGGAGGACATAACCATTCATAGTAAACATTCGTGCACCATTATTGTCATCAACTGTTGCTCCTCTAAAGCAACAAGAGTGCCTCGAAGATAGTCCATGTTCCGACGGCTGCATTTTTTTGACGACGAAAAGCCGCTGTGTGTCTCATCCAACATGGCTTCATCGGGTCCCCCTTATAGAAGCCCCAATCAAAGACGGTGGACCACGAACCCAACTTTCTCTTTCATTTTAAGAAGGAGAAGAAGTCTACCAAAAGATGGCCAGCAGGCTGTCATATCTGAAGGAGTCTATATTGGTAATCGGTCAAAGATACGATTCCGTATGGACGACGAAGACTCCCAAGCTGGGGGTAGTATTCCCTCAGAGTCTGAAGCAGATGACCTTCATACTGGGGGTAGCCTCCCAGAGGACGATGATCTCTCTGAGTCTGACGGCGACTATCTAACTCCCCTACCTGAAGATGAGGGACTCGTCAACTCAAAGACAGACAGTATCAGCACCAGTTGTACTATTTTTTCTGTTCATCCTCGTATGTTATCTACATACATGGCAGACGAAGAAAGAACTGAAAAAGCCAGTGATTAGACCAGCAAACAGCTAGAGGGTCTTGAAATAACATTCGCCAAGATCACTGATATGCTTACCAGTATCATGGCAATTCAAGCTGCTGGGGCTGTTCCTCCACCTCAACAAAATGTCTCGGCTCACGCTAGTCCGGCTCATAGCAATAACCCTCCTTTACTATAAAAGGAGTATCACTCCGTTGTGCCTCTCTCGAATCTTGCAAATACTGGGGGTGGTCCTTCTCCAACAATGCCTGACAATCGTTCAGCAGCCGTTTCCCAACACCTGTTTAATCAACATATTGCAATTGATTCCCTGGTCGTCCGTCTCGACACCATCTCACACAAAGACGAGCTTCAGAAGATGGGGATATCTCAACCTTATCCTCCTGAATGGGAGAATGCTACTTGCCCTCCTAACTACAAGCTGCTGACGCTAAATTCATTTAACGGGTTGACTTCTCCTCGTCAGCACATGACATACTTCAGCACGCAGACTCTAAACCTAACTAGGGATGATCCGTTCTTATCGAAGCTGTTATTAGCACCTTACAGGGTATAGCTTTTGAATGGTTCTGCAGTCTGCTTGACGGTTGTATCAATTCATTTAAAGACTTGGAGAGGTTATTCCTCAACAGGTTTTACAAGAGTGGTATGTATGTTAGTATATCCACCCTCATCGAGACCAAGCAAAGGAGGACTGATTCTGTCATTGCCTTTATCGAATGCTTCAGGCGGCTAGCACTGATGATGCCCTTCGACATACCAGACTCAGAACTTATGGACACTTGTCGACATAACTTCCTTCCTACGGTGAAGTTTTGTCTGGGCATACATAAGTATGATACATGGCCCGCTTTCATTGGGGCCGCTGATAATGCTGAAAACGATGTTCCTAATCTGAAACTACTAGGGTTGAAAATACCCAAATTTAAAGACAAGGGCAAGCATCTCCAAACTATCCCTGTCCGTGGGGGTAAAGGGAAAGAAGTCCTGAAGGTCGACACTTCCAAAGGAGCTTCCAATTCTCAGGGCGCCTCCGACAAGCCTAAGGAGACCTTCTCCTTTGACGAAGATGATGTTATTACCATTTTTCATACATTGACGAAGGGTAATAAGCTGACATTGCCTCCACCACGACGTCCTGCAAAGGCGAACCAACTCAACGATCCCAATTACTGTCTCTATCATTAGTACGTGCACCATTCCACCAAGGACTGCATCATCCTGAAGAAGAAGATACAACAGCTTATCGACAACCAAGTGATCAACCTCGAAGCTAAAGACAATATCGTATCATCTAACATGATCTCTCTTCAGTTTGGTGACTTTTCTTCCACGGAAGTCCCAGACGGCATGATCCCGATCCCCAAGGCAATAATGGAAGTCGTCAACCTACCATCAGCTCGTAACTCAACCCTGGTGCCACTCACGACTGAACATGGTGAGATCATGTAGGTCCATCCGGACCTTATACAAGAGATGACACAGGAGGTGTTATCTTCTAAAGCAAAAAGGGGCAAGAAATACAAGTCATGCCATATGGTGTCTTCTCCCATCTACGAGGTTCTATCCGGCGAGACGCGATCGGAAAAGACTTATCTTCGGACATACGATCCCGCACAAGAAGAAGTAGTACCTTCTTAAGCTTCTGCTACCCCCACAAGCTCAGAAGCTGGCCCGTCTAAACCTTCAAGTACCGACAAAGCCAAGCAGAAGGAGACGCAGTTTGACAAGTCTCTGAAGGTGCCAGCTCCCGAAGGCATGGACCAGCCCTACAACTTTGACATACTGGCACAGCTAGCCAATACACCTGCCATGTTGTCTCTGTTCGATCTATTGCGACTCTTTAAAGAAACGCGGAAGGACTTAAGTAAGGCATTACTACATGCCGAATCTTATCTCGCTGAAGTCAAAGCCCCCGCTGAAGACCCTGTCTCCTGTCCCCACTGCCACAGTTCTATGGAAGTGGTACCCAACATCACCTTTTTACAGGAGGACATGCTACTAAAAAATAATCGTCATGATAGACCCCTGTACTATACAGGATATATCGGGGCGGTCAAGGTGGACCGCATGTACATAGATCCAGGATTCTTCCTCAGTATCATTCCTAGAAGTTTGTTTCAAATTCTAGGAATCCTTCTGCGCAAGCTAACTGCAACCAATACAACTATCATGGCTTTCAACGCTGGTCGAAGCCCCCAGCTGGGCAAGATCTGTCTCAAGTGCCAGATCCGTGATCTCCGAACGGAGCTTTCCTACTATGTGATCGATGCCAATGTATCCTACAACGTCTTGTTGGGACATCCATGGATACACGAGAACATGATCGTTCCTTCCATATTTCACCAGTGCTTCAAGTACGTCAACAGAGATGGTGTCGTGAAGACGGAGTTTGCCGATGTCGATCCTTTTAAGGGCATCGAAGCCTACTACGGAGATTCAGTACTTTACCAATCTCAGCCCCCCAAGGATGACGGCAACGAAGCTGACAATGAAGTTGAAGCAAGTTCATCCTCCAATCATGGTCTCTTGATTATCCGAGTCAAAGGACGTACTACTCCAAAAAGTACTCCGAAGCCTTTCACAATCTGGATGAAAAAGAAGAACCCTGATAAGGTCAAACTATTGACCATCACTCTCCGCAAGAACCCTGACAAGGTTAAACCTCAGGAGGAACCTACTGAAGTACGTCCTCCCAATCCTGAAGAATTACCCTATGTGGTGAACTTGGCAAAGACTGTGGCTCCTTTTTCCGATGATGGTCCTCTCAATAAGTATATCAATACTCATAATAATGTACCTTCAGCGGATGATATTATCCCTGAAGAAGAACTTGCATATTTTCTTAGTAAAGGTTTATCTTTGAATTACTCCGATGTCTATCAATCTGTAAACCACTACATAGATAAGATATATGCTCTAGAGTACGGCATAGGACCACACCTCTGTATGCCGGTCACGATGCCTCACCTGCGGAAAAAAGTTTACCCAGAAGATATCCACTACTTCATCGTTCCAGCCAGAAAGAAGGATGAAGAACTAATCATCTTCGATCGAATAATTGGTGAAAGAAAGTTCGTTCCAGACTCTACTTCTTCCAAGCACAACACAGAAGCTGACTATGACTCTGGGAAAATACAACTTTTTCGGTGTAGTTGGCAGGCCAAGAATATCATCCAGAATATGGAATATGACATCAAAAGTGACCAGGGGCTAAATATGGCCAGAGATGACGGTTGCTAATACGACACTTTGCTCCTTCCGACAAACCCGAAAACTACTATCAACGAAACGGTGTTAGTTTGGGCTATGCTAATCCTCCAACAACTTCCGAAAGATCAAATGATGAAGCAGATCATTGTTCTTATTTTTCTGATTCCTTCCTCTGGGAATCAGACTCCAACATTGGCGACATTTTCAAAGCAACTTTGTTTGTCAACATGGTTTCTGTTGATCAAATAGCGGACGATGTCAAATCAACCGAGCTTGAACAATGGGCTCAAAAGATGGATACTAGGTGGGAGCTGCGCTTCAAACAATATGAACCACCTACCGAAAACGAAGTCATCTACGTCAATTTAGGAGATGAATCTTCTTTTAAACCAATCTTCATCAGCAAAAGTCTATCTGGCTATGAACGCCAATCTCTTATACAGCTTATAAGAGAATACATCAACGTCTTTGCATGGAGATATGAAGACATGCCAGGCCTAGACCCTAAAGTCGCCATGCACTGCCTGAATATTTTGTCTAAAGCTAAGCCAGTGAAGCAGCAACAACGACGATTCCGACCAGATGTCATGGAGGCCATCGAGAATGAAGTCAAAAAGCTCATTGCCAGTGGATTCATTCGCGAAGAACAATACCCTGACTGGGTTGCCAACATCGTTTCAGTCATGAAAAAGAACAGTAAAGTTTGGGTTTGTATCGATTACTGTGATTTGAACTCTGTATACCTGAAAGATGAGTTCCCTCTACTGATCACCGACGTAATGATCGACAATACTTACGGCTTCGAGCGGATGTCCTTCATGGATGGGTTCTCAGGCTACAACCAGATCAATATGTTCCCCGACGATGAGAGGCACACATTTTTTCAAACACCGTTGGGGGTATACTGCTATACGGTGATGCCCTTCGGATTGAAGAATACAGGGGCGACATACCTGCGAGCTATGAACACAATTTTTTGTGATCATTTAAGCAAAACTGTGGAGTGCTATGTGGACGATATCGCATTTAAAAGTCGTCTCAAGGGCAACCACCTCTAAGACTTGAGAACGATGTTCGAACAAATGCGTGCACACCAACTCAAGATGAATCCAACCAAGTCTTTTCTGGGAGTCTCCAGCGGCAAGTTCCTTGGTTTTGTCATCACTTCAAAGGGTATACATCTTGACCCAGAGAAAGTGAAGGCTATCTTCAATATGTATCCTCCAAGAAACCTCAAAGAGCTACGCAGACTATAAGGAAGGCTAGCCTACATTAGACGATTTATTTCGAAACTTTCTGGAAGGTGTCAACCATTCACTCAGCTCATGAAGAAAGGCGTATCTTTTATTTGGACTGAACAATGTCAACATACTTTCGACGACATCAAGAAGTATCTCACAAGCCCCCCAGTATTGGTAGCTCCAATAATGGGGAAGCACTTCTTACTATTTGTCTGCGCTATGGACCATTCTCTTGGAACCCACCATTCTCTTGGAACCCTATTAGCTCAGAAGAAAGTAGACAGCCATAAACAGGAAATCTACTACCTCAGTCGCACAATGGTGAGTGCCGAACACAGATACACCAGTGGATAAGGAATGCCTTGCACTAGTATTTGCCATCCAAAAGACACGCCACTATGTGTCTGGACAGAGTATCTGTAGAAGCATGGAAAATATTGCTTTTAGTCCCACATCGGAAAGGAGAAAAAGAAAGGGCTCACTCCATTCTATAAATAGAGCCCCCTTGTCTCCTTTGAAAAGGGCACCAACTTCTCTTCCCTCCTTCCAAACTTGGACTCTTCCTATTACGCACCTTCGGGTGCTAAGTCGAAGAAGTCTAGGGCAGCGCGGGCTCATCCAGCTCAGTCAGCTGTCCCAACCTCTGACCATCAAGAGCGTCCCGCTAAGCGGACCTTTGATGGAAAGTTATACAGAACCGCCCGTGTATTGCCCCTGGCGACAAACGGACAGGGTGGTTCTCAAGAGTCTCCGAATAAAGATCGAGGGCAAGTGATTTTACTAGACCCACATCAAGGAGCAAACATGATACTTATGTACTCGTGTGCTCGGGATACCCGGGCCCACAAAGTGAGTGCACAGGTTGATCGAGACATTCCTCATGCGAGTCATGAGATGTCCTTCATACGGCTCGGTCATGAGACATTCCTCATGCGGCTCGGTCATTAGACGTCCTTCATGCGGCTCGGCTATGAGACATCTCTTATGCGGCTCGGTCATGAGACGTCCTTCATGCGGCTCGGTCATGAAACATTCTTCATGCGACACAGAACCCAGGAAGCTTCATGCGGCTCAAAATCCCTGGGAGCTTCATGCGGCTCAGGAGTCCCATGCAGCTCAAACACATAGGCAGTTCGAGTAAACTCCCTACGGCTCAGAGAGAGAAGCCACGTGGCATTCAAAACAGCTGTGTCCAACGTCTGGACCCATTTAATGCTCTGACGGCTGACAGCTGACAGATGACAGACCTGACATAAAGTTGTCATAATGACTGACACGAAAAGCAGAATTTTCCTAAGAAATGAGGAAAATCTTCACCAATACGGCGCTGTCTACCAAACTTCGAGGCAAATTTATGCGGCCAGACTAAACAAAGTCCATGCGGCCAGAACAGAGAGACCCATGCGGCTCGGTCATGAAGACTCTCATACGGCTCGGCCATGAAGACCCCCATACGGCTCGGTCATGAATATATTCATGCGGCTCGGTCATGACAACCTTCATGCGGCTCGAAGTACAGAGACTCTTCATGCGGCTCGGTCATGAACTCTTTTATGCGGCTCGGTCATGACAACCCTCATGCGGCCCAAACATCGACACTCCTCATGTGGCTCAACATTGACGACGGAATACGTGTCCTAAAGTCAATCAAATCTTGGGCCAAATCCCAATAATCTGGGACACGTGGCAGAAGAATGAATCAAATTTATTCATTAAGATTCGCAGATGTCAGCAAATCATCATGACGAAGATTTATTGCAATCAGCATTAATTGTTGATAGGATTTGACATAATCCATGTTAATGGCCCAGATCTTTCACGTTCAAGACGAATGGTCCAGATTGGTTAATCATCAGGCCGCTGCCACTTGGAGAAAGGGCAATCATCTGAACCCTAATGATATCCCCCACTCTTATAAATAGCGAGGTGCCATTCCCTTGCGAGGAGAGAGGCAGATATACAGAGAGGCTCCCCCGATAATTAGAAAGAAAACACAGAGAGATCAATCCAGAGAGAGAGAGAAGCCAGGAGAGCAGTACGAGGAGAGTAAGGAGAGTGTTTCTTCGTCAACGCCAACCATCTCTTTATAGGAGCCAAGGCTGCATACCGATCGTCTAAGGAGTAAGGCAGGGCTGCCGTCGCCTTCCCGAGCCTCTATCGTCACCCCATAGAATCTAAAATAAACAATTGTACTTAGACTGTTGTACCTAGGTTTTCGTCCCTAGGCTTTCTTTGTACAAGTGAGTTTGTATTGTGAGTCTAAGTTCAGTCCTCCCATAAAACTGTTCTGTACTTTTACAATCAATGGCAAACACGATGGCAACTCTGCTGGGGACTAACTTCTCCACGGCTGAGGAGTTGGTGATGCAATCGGATGCAGCCAATCTTGGCTCCACGCAACAGAAGATGGTCGCCCGGTTCGACCAACAGGCGTTCGAAGAAATGCTCTCCGACAAGAGCGCTGGCCCGGTCCAGAAGCGAGCCCGCACAAAGAAGGCCCGCAAGGAGTGGAGACCCCGATCCTTTGTTCCTACTGAAGCTCTTGCAGAAATACCCTCTGTTGCTCAAGACGGCGAGAAAGAATCTCCTGCGGCCCCACTTCAGACCATAGACGACTCTGCTGTCCCCAAGTCCGGCAGAAGAAAATACTATGATGCTGGACTTGCAGGGGCAAAGAGGAACTCTATGAGCTCCGAGCCGCATAAGGGTATTAGCCGCAGGAAGAAAGCTCATGCGGCTACATCCGCTAGCCGCATGGAGAAAACTCATGCGGCCACATCTGTCAGCCGCATAGCTTATGCGGCTACAATTGCCAACCACATGGATGAAACTCATGCGGCTAAAAAAGTCAATCGCTTGCAGAAAACCCATGCGGCCACAATTGCCAACCGCATGCGGCCAGCCTGCACGGTCGTGACTCCTAGCCGCAAAAAAATAACTCATCCAACGGCAGAAGACAACCGCATGCAGACAGCCTGCACGGCACCCAATTCTAGCCGTATAGCGACCGTTCCACACTTCTCTCGATCAGTCTTCGACCGTCTCTCATGTGGTCCTGACTCTGATGGTTCTCTGGATGATAAGCCAGACTCTGTGGTGTTCAACTTGGAGTCCTCCTATTATGCACCCGCAAGTGCTAAAAAGAGGAAGTCTAGGACAGCGCGGGCTCACCAAGCCCAGGCAGCTGTCCCAACCTCTAACTATCGGGGCGTCCCGTTGATTATCACACGGGCCTCTGATGGGAAGTTGTATAGAACCGCTCGAGTCCAGCCCCCGGCGGCAAAAGGACAAAGTGGTTCCTCTGACCGGCGTGAGGCGATCCTCCACAAGCGTAAGGAAAGAGAAGGAGCCTCGGCGTGCAAAGATTCTTCATTTGGACATCACTGCACCCAAATCATCGTCAACTGCTGTTGTAACAACGCGGCGGTGACGAAAGATCGGCCGTCAGTCTTCCAAAGACTACAGCGTCCGAGCTCAGAAGACGAGGTGCCTCCTGTTGTCTCCTGCAATTCCACTCAGAAAGTCCCCGCCGAGGGGAGAGGGAAGAAGGCAAGCATTTCCACCCCGAAGACCTCAACCACTACAGCTAAGAAACTGTCGTCTAAATTGTTGTCCTCCACCGGAGTATTCCAACACACCCGTTCAAAGACAAAATGTGCTGCAGTGGGAAATTCATCATCCACATCGCTGGAGGTCGTGGGAACTGGGGGTAGCACTCCTCCGAACATACACAACAATCCGATGTTTCAAGGAGCCGAGCCCGGGGAAACAACTCTCCTATCAGGTACAACAGACGCTGATGTCCCCGAGGACATCCATGGCTCTCAAGACGAAGCAAGCTCCGAGGCTGGGGATACCGTTCCCTCCGAGTCCGAGCCCGAAGAGAACATTCCCACCTACCCCGATGACTTCTCGGTGCATAGGTACGACTCGGAGGGCACATCCTCCACCATTCCTTCCATCACTCCACATGTAAGGACGGTGTTCATGACGGACAGCAACCAAGGTGGTTCCAGCGATCGACAACGCATCGACACTTTGGAGGCTATACTGCAGGCCTTGGTCAAGTCTGTAGATGAAATCAAAGCCGCTCTTTCCAACTCTGCAAGGAGGAACGCCTGACCAAACGAGCACGGGTCCCGCGGTCAATGCGGACTCGAACTCAGCAGCACCAAACCGGGCAATAATCCTCCCAAAATAACAGCCCCTATCGCAACAGATGAGGCCCGAGAAGTAAGAAGAGAGGTCCAGGAGCTCCGAGCCATGTTCATGCCCGGAAAATGCTCAAGACCTCAGAATGCGGCAACCATACCCTGCCGAATGGAGGGATGTACCATTCCCACCAAAATATAAGCGTTCAATATCAACCATATGATGGCAAGCTCAGCAAGTCGGTACATCACTTACTTCGAGGTCACTACCGACCATCTACCCATGATGATGCTATCCTTACGCGATTATTCATTGGGGCATTGGAAGGAGTCGCCTTCGACTGGTATCGCAATCTGCTGGACAACTGCATCCACTCCTTCGCCGGCTTTAAGTGGCTGTTCTTGGAGAGATTCTATGGAGTGGCAGGACGTCACCATGTCCACCCTCATGGACGTCGTCCAAGGGGAGAAGGAG